>MKEJ01053688.1:0-10361 GCA_001753735.1 Embelia ribes | reverse complement strand
CTATGTGATTAAATCATGCACGTTGATTCATTTTTTTAAAAAAATAATCAACGCACAGATTTAATCACATATTTTGTGTATACAATTTTTTGTATATGTATATTATAATTCTATATATAATTACCCAAAACAAAGGAAGCAGCAAGCATGCCACCATGGCGGCCTCTGACGGCAGGCTTATTTCTCCAATCCACATAGCCTTTCCATCTCTCTTCTTGAAGGCTTTCCACTTCCTGCAACAACTAGAGAGACTCAGAGAGAGAGAGAGAGAGAGAGAGAGAGAGATGCGAGGAGAGAGATCATGGAAAAAGGAGAGGAACCCACCATTTTCTCTTTGCTTTTTCCTTTCCGACTAGAGTGATAGCTTTGTGAAGATTATTTAGCCTGTGATTTATAGGGGGAGGATGGGGGTGAGGAAAAGAAAGAAAGAAATTGGGTTCTTATTAAATTAATGAGAATTTATGCTCCTTAAAAAATTCAACATATTGAAAAAAGCTTGAATAGGAATATTTAATACCGATAGTTGTATTTACTTGAAATAAAATTTTATACGAGGTCAAAAAGTAAATAGCATCAAAAGATTTTAATATGAATTCAGATAATATGAATTCAGAATCTATCTCTAAAACGTAAGTATTTTATTTTATTTTAGTAATTATGATTGAAAGGCCCCATTTGCGAATAAAACAAATGTTAATGTGAGAATAACTAAAGTGGTAAAACGAGGAAAAAATGTCACGCATAGTTACGGGGAATGAGATTCCATGAGTGGTATGATATTATATCACTTGCCTAGAATGGGGTAAGGATCATTTCGGAGAATTTTCACCGGTTTACGAGTTCGGATTGAGGATAGATTCCAGTGGCTCCGATCGATCAAACTGTTGTTGGATCAATAAAAAACCACAAATTGATCGATTTAGGTGCAGTTGGATCTATCCAACTGGGGCTGCGCTGTATATAAGAAATACGAACATACTTCATATGATACATATTTTTATCCCCAGAGACGAATAGAGTGAGAGAGGCATGGAAATTCTAAGGAGAAATAATCAAAAACTCGTGAAACATCATTCCGTTTTCAAATCCAAAGGCGGATTTAAGACCGTCTCTTCGTTCTCTACGACATGAGGTAAGTAGTTCATAGAGATTTGCAATAGTGTGTAGAGCTGCAATTCTTCGTGTAACAAATAAGGGTTTAATTAATGTTTGTATATGCGATCATTGATTGAATTCTTGTTTATTATTCAAAGGTAATCGTGATTATGGTGGTGAGCCGCTATAGGGGGGTTGTTAGAGTTTCTCTCCGAGTCTATTTGAGGAGTCATGCACTCAATCTCAAAGGCGGTTTAGGTTTTACTATTTTGTGGTTAGAACCACAAGTCTTTATGTGATTGTGTGCATATTTTGTTATTCTATACTTGTGTGCCCTAATGTATGATAGACTTGGGATATGATGTGAAATGATAATGGATATGCTAAATCAGATATGTAAAATTGTTAATGAGAACATAAACTGTTGAGAAACTATAGTAAAGTGAACAAAACTGTGATTTGTATTTAGAACGTGTCGTGGATTGGCCTTCTAAATTAAAATAATGCCTTTATAGGGTGACGTGGATTGGCCTTCTAATATTAATGTGTTAGAAGGTGTCGTGGATTGGCCCTCTAATATTCTAATGCTTATGTGTTTCAAGTGGAACCTAGGGTAGGGAAGACTATCCAAACAACCTTTATACGTAAAGTCACGGGGAGATGCAAAACCTGTGTAGTGAGTGTTAAAAGGTGAAATTTAAAAACTGTAAAACTGTGTTAGTAGAAGTTGCTGAAGCATAACATTACGAGTAGGCGCACTACTTGGTTACTTGTATGAGTAGTTATAAATGTGTCATCTACTATAGTGCTTTGTTCTGTTAATATTGGCAAATATAATTTCTTGAGGTTTTATATTTGCAAATTTAGGATTAAAGGTTATTGTCGTGCCCCGAATTCCAAGAAATCCGGGGATGTGAGATTATATGTTTCCCTTTTTGAAGATAAAAAGGAAGAAACATTTTATGGAATAGCAAATAAAATGGAAAAATATTTTTCTAATGCTATCTCATCAACGCAACTAATCGCCACTGCAAGACAATACTACTCACAATCTACAACATATTACTTCAGTACAATAAAAGTAAGCTAATCTGAAATTGAAGGTCGAAGGCCAATGCTAACGTCAGAATATATATATATACATCGTGAACCTGCCTGTTTACGGATACAATACTACAAACTAATTGCTTGTCAAAAAGAAATGAT
The DNA here is from genome assembly GCA_001753735.1 of Embelia ribes. Lineage (NCBI taxonomy): Eukaryota > Viridiplantae > Streptophyta > Magnoliopsida > Ericales > Primulaceae > Embelia > Embelia ribes. The sequence goes on along the minus strand of MKEJ01053688.1, from coordinate 8,060 downwards.
ATCGGAAGGTATACATATGTTCTCGATCCCATAAAAGACAAGAACATATATATACTTTCTACTTCTTATACAACGTCTACTACAACGTCTACAACTACTAAATTAGAGTACGCTTCTAATACAAGTTCTACATAACTAAAATATTACAACAAAATGGTAATGCACTAATCAGAATAAATCTTAATCTTCTCTTCACCTATCATAGTAAGCCAACATCAGCCTCCGGGCCTACAATGCAAGATATAAGAAAAGAAAAATGGGAAAAAGGTAACGGTTAGACAACCTGCAGAAACGTAAACATGGGTCTAAGCAATATATGAATATGTATGAGCATGAAAATGAATAAGCATAAACGAAGTATAAATTATGAAACGAATACATAAACTACTTATGTATGTAATGTATATCCCTTCTACATGAAACTGCACTAACACTACATGTCTGCCACTTCGACATTGTTTTGGACATATATTTACTTCTCCTACGTAAAATTCGGCGACGACCACCGCAAAGTTCCCGCTCCCGCACTACAACGGAAACAAAACTTTCATTTACCATTTGCCCATACTGCGTCGAGTAAATGGATAATTCCTACTGCAGGTTTCTCATCTTTTACAGTAAAGTTGTATGTCTCATTGCTTCGTTATTTATAAAAGTGATACACTGTCTTACACAAATGGCATACTCCCCTCATGAATGTAAATGACATGTTCTTCTACTCTTGCATTTTACATTGCTACTTATGATATACATAATCTTCATAAATGTATAACATGCTAACAATAAACTACAAGAACTATATATAAATGATAAACTGCAATATTAATAATATGTGAATTTTAACTATGCAAGTTAAATAAATCATGTTATTTATACGATTAACATCTACTTCAAAAATCATCATCCTTATGAGCATATCAATTCACGTTCTTCTACAGTATCCTACAAGTCTACAATTCGATTTAGAGTTCATCCTACAACTACAGAAACACATTAGTCTAAGGGATTGTGTCAATTCCCTTTTTCCTACGGTATCATACATCATTCACATACGGCAAGTTCTCAAGTTTAAGTTAGAGCTTATTATCTGTCGTACCTACAAAGACGATAAAAGCCCTCCTGAGACTTTCTACACAAAAGCACCAATTTCTCCTCTTCTTCTCTCCACGATTTGATCTAGCAAACGAAATCAAATCGTTGAATTCCGAAACATAAAGATGATCTATTCTTTATAAGGAAGAAGAATATCAAATAAAATTTCATATACGAAAGGTATACAGAAATCGAGACAAATCAAACGGAAAGGAATGAAAGAGAAACTTACATAGAAATGATCTCTATATTCCTAGGATCAAGGATCTATACTTCGATTGAGGATCCGTCCTCGGAAACTAGATCGAATCACGTCTCCAAGCTCCAAAACTTACTTCTCCTTTCTTCCTCTCTCTCCTTTTCTATTTTCGGAATAATGGCCAAAGGAGTGAAAAATGTGTATTTTAAGGTTGAAAAATAATGGGGTCCACGGCCTTTTTCATACTGACTGGGTATAACGGTACACTGGTTGGGTGTATTGGTACACCACTGTGTATTGGTATACCAATCGGTATGCCGGCTTCCAATGAATTCTGAACCACTATAGGGGTCGGTGTATCGGTACATAGGTTTGGTATACCAATACACCACTATATACTGGTATACCACTTTGTATGCCGATCTCCAGTGAGTTCTAAATCCAAAATCCCCTTTCTAGCTAACCTGGTGTAACAGTACACTTATGTAGTGTGCCGGTACATTTCTGGGTACCGCTATACCCTTGGTGTGTTGGCTTCCAGTTGGTGTTGAACCAATATAAGGATCTGTGTACCGATACACAAGTTTGGTGTACCGGCATTCCCTCTGTATATCGGTACACACCTTCTGCGTACTAGCACTCTGGCCATAAAAGAATTTTCCTACCAACAACCAACCAATAAAATTTTCTACCGGGGCGCTGCCCCGCACCCCGTAAGGGGCGGTTTTCCTTTAACCCCTCGCAACCTGACCAGATAGGTTGAACCCCGTACTATTCTGTCAAAGTGACAAACATTATTATCATGCTATATAATATTATTAAAATGCGAAAAAATTTCTCTGAATTTTCGGGACGTTATAGTTATGGTGGAGCTCACTCGAGATAATGGGTAATGGTTATCTATTTTGTTTTAAGAGCAACGGTTATTTTCAAAACTGTAAGCCGTCGAACCAAGAATTGTATTTGAGTTTATCTTAAAACTATTGACAATGGTTTTGATTTCGTGTTCCAAATAAATGGGTAAAATTGTTTTAATCCCGATATGATGTTTATGACGAGTTAAAAATTATGTTTATTTGAGAATTGGTTTCCTTTCCGTATATGTGTTGTGTACATCACGTGCTCGGGATGTGTTGTAAATTCCGGAACGTGATAGTTTGGTATCAGAGCTCAAAATATACGAACTACCTTGGAAATTGTTGGGTTATGTATCCTCGAGTGAGTTGCGTTTAGAAGTTAGGTAGGTATCTAGGTACTTAGAGGCCTTGATGTGTTTAATGTGCTATTGTGTACTAGTGTGCATTAGGTGTTTCAATTCATGAGTCGTATTTTTTTCTGAGAAATATTTTTATGTGTAAAATATGTGGTTTGTTTGAGGCGAATGTCGATGTTTAGGTCTGTGCCATATATGTATGGGACGCCTTGCTAATCCAACACAAAGCTCTACCTGTGGATAAAGTTGGACAACAAATCGCTGTGATTTTCTTTTCAAAATTCTTTTACTCTTAACTACTATGCGCTTTCTACTATGACTTGATATCATTGTCATAAGATGTAGTTGATATAATTATAATACGAGTAGTTGCTAAAGTAGTCTAGTATCACTTGATATCAAACATATGGAATTGGCTATGGCGGATGTAGTTAACAAGTGTCTATTAGCCTCTGCTGTGGAGGGGAATAATATGTAGTATGCTATGAATATGGTAGATCTCTCTAACTTTTGTTCATCGCCCTTGAGAAACCAACGGTTGAAGCAACTTCATATAGTCTTTGCATTACAAATCATGATTGTTTCTAATATGAAAAAGACACATTACCTGGCTTGCTTCGGTTTATTGTTAGGAGTTGATTCTTAGGGGAATGAACTTAATGTAATTTGGTATTTGCAAGTCTTTTGTTCTTGATTGTCTTCTTGAAATTATTTTCTGTACAGATTGCCCGCTTTCTGCTGCAATCCGCTAGGTTTTTCGTCTGTCTTTCTCTTTCTCTTTGTATATAAAATGCAGTATAGATTTTTTTTTATTTTTTTGGAAAAGAATTGTAAAGATTTATTAAAAATATATATCTAACAAAATCTCTTAAATTTTTTTTTTTGGTACATATTTTGGGATATTTTAGTTAAAAATCTCTTCGCCTCAATCCCCTAGATTCTTTGTCGGTATCTTTCTTTCTCCTCGTATATCAAATGTAATATAGAATTTTTTTATTTTTTTTGGAAAAAATTGTAAAGATTTATTAAAAATATATATTTAACAAATTCTCTTAAATTCTTTTTTTTTTAACACTTTTGGGGATGTTTTGGTTAAAAATCGACTTTTACAAAGTTATTAAATATTGAAAATTTTAATGGGAATGTCTATTTAGGAGAAAGGGACTTAAATAAGCAAGTGTTGTGAAAGTAGTGTAGAAATAAAGTATTGAATGAGAGATAAATTTGTAATTTTATTATTTTGAACTTTTTTTGGCTTGTCTTAGACTTGGTTTGCCTTACAAATGACTCACACAGCTGCTATTCATACTACTCTACATCTAGAATAGATGGTGGAGATTTATTCAATTCAATGGTTATTCATTATCTACAACAATCATCCTAAATATCTAGATTTTTTACTTTATAAACATTTTCTATAATTTCTCTATAAATATCTTCCATTCTAGAAACTTTCTAGAAATGTGTTTATAAATATTTTTTTAGATAAATCTTCTAAATTATTTTGGGTCTTACAATGTTATATTGATTATTAAGACCAACTTAGATTTACTTTATACATTACAACATAATGGCTAATTAGGCCCAAAATAATTTATTTACCAATTCAACACTCCCCTTTAAACTTGATTTGATCGAAAATAAAAGTTTCCGAAAGTTGCTTCAAGCACGAGAATGCACGACCATCTTCATGTTATATTCATTTCCGTAACCTTGAATAGCAACGAGTTCCATAGCCATCTCCGTTGATGTGTAACGACTTCCATACGCATCCATGAACTTGTATAAGATTGTCAACTTGTATTCAAGCATTATTCGTTCATGACATTTTTCTTCTCTCCTTTTTTTCTCCTTTGTAGTTTAAATTCGTTACTCGAATTTTGAAAAGAGAACTCTTGATTATGAGGAAATTGGGGCTCTCTCAGTCCTCGCACCCATTATGCGATCTAGTGATTTTGTACTCGAAACTGGCACCCATACCCAACTCGTAACCTATGGGCCAGGATGGGTTGAGTACCCATAGACCCTGCACAAGGCCCGGGGACTGCAGTCCTGAAGGGTTGTAGCGGATTGCAGACCCGCCTAGACCATAGGATAAAACAATAGGAACCGTAAAAAAATTAAATGAGAAAACATTTTTAAGCAGGATTATAGAGTCTTTGTCCAATGGTCTAAATGGTCATGCCCCAGCCTTTGTGACCTTAGACACAATAGGAAGCTTTACTATGATATTTTGTAGGGGGAGAAACGCACAGGGTAATCTCTATCTTTATGCTAGACATGTGATCAATGTCCCAATATAACGTATCCTATGGCTAATGATTAGTTACTCTAAGAACTAAATCATTAGCGCAATGACTAGTAGGGATCCCCGTCGTGGTCCATTCGTTCTAATTCATAATTGACACATCAGCACATCGGATAATGCAACAGACATTATTCGAAAGTGATGAGCCATCTCAACCATGTCTTTTTGTAGACTTTCAAAAGGTGATCATGAAAAGAGACTAGGCAAGAGCAAAAACATCAACCACATTATTCATTGTTAAAAACCATATTAAGTTCCACAATGTGTAAGCCTGCAAGGACAACACACTAACATTACCTTAGTAACTAACTCGAAAAATTTTCCTGAAACTTTTACAAATGAAACATTGAAGTCATACTTTTAGCAGCAATTAGGATCATTATCTGAAGATGCATTCTCAGATAGATTCACCTGTTAACTACCACTCTAATAACCATAACTTATGAGACTATGAACAGAAAATGCCAATTTATAGTACATGCTAAACATTATTGACCCGTAGTCATTGAACGAAAATTGATGCTTTCCTTTTAAGAATAATCTTCTTAAAATATGAAACTTTAGATGTAGATTTCATGAACTAGAGAGTAGAGACAACAGATGAACCCAACCAATTTCTATTTGATAAGCAACTGGACAAACTTCACTATACAAATTTAGAAGAAAAATCACAAAATCGATACGTGAAAGAGAACCGAGCTCTCAAAATCCACACGTGTTATTTATCTTTTTACAGATTCGAAATCACACTACCTTCTAAGATGAATGATACCATCACAAGCAAGGGTTCCCTCAACATCCCCAATGATTCGAGCTATTCGAACCTCAAGACCCCTTTGGACCTCCTTGAATATGGCTCCGATGCTATCGCCACATCGCTTCATATCGAAGCTTCCAGGCCCGTCTAGTCCCTCAGCAGCTTCAATGAATCCAGAGGCAATCTTGGACTGTAATTCCATCAGCTTTTGCCCCGATGCGACTATGTACCTCTGTAGCTGAAATGTTTCCTCTAGGTAGTTTGTCAGTGCTTTGGTTTCCTTTTTGCTCCTTGCAATTCTGAAATCACCTGGGCTTGTTTCCAGCTCATTTTCATGCTGAAAAATAATATTCAAAATTAATAAGGAGGTGCCCAACTGAGTTGCAAAGCTGTAAGATGAAGGGGATATAGTGCCTGTGACTTAGACAAGGCTATATCTAGTCCTTGTTTGGTTGCACCGGATAATCTAGATTGTTTGCATAAGCTAACCTATGTACAATGATTGTTTAAAAATGTCAATTCTTTTCACCGGATAGCAATATAAGCAACCGAACTTACCTTTAGCTAACCTTCCATATAGCTTAAAAAATCAAAGTTTCTATTTACTTGTGCAGCCAAATGAGCATTAATTTGGACATAAGTTGAGTTGTTTTAGTTGGCACATCCCGATTGATGACGTTAGTGAAGAATTATAGAATGAAACAAATTTTAAGAAATAAGTTGAAATTACGGTAAAAACAATGTCACTATATGTAACAAATATACATCAAAGTCATCATTAGGTCTTTACCTTCCGCTCGCAAAGTTCATCAATCTTTCTCTTGGAGCGACCGGTACCGAGTGTGGGTGTGCATCGGTTGGTTTGGTTCCAAACCGAACCGAACCCGAAAAAACCGAACCAACCAATTTGCAAAATTATAAAACTAAACAGACCGAAATATTTTTTCAAAACCGAAATTCCGTTCGGTTCAGTTCCAAACCGAAAATCAAATTACAAAGAAAAAAAAATTACTAGAATGTTTAAACCGATATTTCTATTGTGATTCATGGCCTTAATTAAAAAAACAATTTTATTTTAAAAATAAAACCTGTTCAACCGAACCGAACCGGTAAAGTTAATATGAAAATCGGAATCGAACCAATATGAGCATTAATTTGGCCATAATTTGAGTTGTTTTACTTGGCACATCTCGATTGATAAGTTGTTGAAGAATTATAGAATGGTACAAATTTTAACAAATAAGTTGAAATTAGGGTAAAAGCAATATGTAACTATATTTAACAAAATTACATCAAAGTCGTCATTAGTTCTTACCATCCGCTTGCAAAGTTCATCAATCTTCTCTTGGAGTGACTGGTACCGAGTAACCTGCTTACTCAACAAAGTCATCAGCAAATGGAAACCTTTCATTCCTATCTTTCCATTATCACCATGTTCGCTATGTTCATCTTTTTTCTGTTTTCCAGTAAATTTCTCAAGCATTAGCAATTGTTGCTTTAGTCTCTTTATCTTGTAGGAAACCCCGAGAGCATGAAGGTCCATCTTCCATGGCATAAGACTATCCTTACTCGAGACTTGTCCTAATGATGGTCTTTCAACAATTTCAACCATATCTTTGATCAAACCTGGGTCCAAAATGACATCTTTTTCTTCCTCAGAATCTTTTTCTTGACATTGGACATTCAAAACTATGTCTTTCGTTTGGCTCGTGCTTGAGTTTTCTTCTTCTTCTCCAGGCTTTAATTTCTGAGAGATCTCCAATGATTTTGTTCTTGTTTTTTCTTCCTCTTCGTTCTCTCCGGGTTTATTATTCCTTATGATCATAACATTTGACCACATAGTTTCCGGATTTGATGCTAGATTTTGTGAAACAACATTTGAATTGTCTATTTGTTGATTTTGGAATTCCAATTTCAAGGCTAATTGGTGTTTCAAGGATTTGACCTCAGCTTCTTTTTCTAATATCTGAGTGCCGAGTTTCATGTTCTCTTGTCTGAGCTGCGATACATCGTGGTTTAGCATTTCAATATGGGTCTTCAAGCGCTTTGATTCTAACTCCATGCTAAGTAAACGCCAATGAAAACCTTCCAATTTTTCATCCTTGAGTCTCAGTTGTTCAGAAAAAGCATTTATTTCCAGGTGATGCCTTTGCTCAAGTATAGTGGAGTACTTTTCGGCTTCTAATCGGACCCAACTTTCCAACTGCTTAACATCAGCTCCAAACACTTCACAAAAGTTGGAAAAAAACTATAAGCCTGACATGATCTGAACAAGTACTTGAGGGGGAATAAGTTAAAGGAAAATTTATTTCTAATAGAAAAGCTGTTGTGATAATTTCAAAAATCAACGAACAATTTCATGGGATATTCGGTTTTAAAGATAGCTCCTCGCACATCACCATTTTGACGAGTTATGATATAATATGTCATGCTTATCTCAACGAAATGGGCAGAACAGCTCTCTCAGTGCCAAAAATATTCACTATGTTCA
>MKEJ01053685.1:0-10313 GCA_001753735.1 Embelia ribes | reverse complement strand
GTTTGTGCCGTCCGACTAGTCTACAGGGTCCAGTCCCTCGCACCCACGATAATTCCCAACACAGACCAGGGTTCAGCTTATCAAGTTAGGGGGTGTGGCCCCAAGTGCGACACATGTGAATCGAACTTCCCACCTCATGCCTGAAGTCATAAGTACCGGTCATTCGACTACTAGGCCGATTCCATTGGGGTTCACAATTACGTATTGCTGACAGTCAATAGTGAAAGAAAAATGCCGAAATAAATTCTTACGAATGTCTTATTTTATAAATTACTCCATTTCTTACAAGGAGCTGATTTGGAGCCGTGACAAAAATCTTTCTAACCATATTCGTTTCTCTTGCTTGAAATTTCGGAAAATATGATTTATGGATTATACGTAACCGAGGCCTTTGGGAAATCATTTAATTGAACCATAACCAATGCACATGGTTTTGATCGTGTGAACCAGACATCCTTTTACTTTTTATATAATTTGTTTTAAGGTGGTAAGCTTGTAAGGAAGACTTTGGTGAAAAAAATTCTTGATTATTAGTTTTGTGGTTACAAAATAAAAATTAAGAGTTTTGTTTGGAAACTGGACAGAGATATATATTCACCTCCATGTGAACTATTATTATAATAATTATTATTATTATTATTATTATTATTTTCAAATTGACCTCGTAACTTCACCATTACTGCTACCTTTTTAGCACAACATCACAAGTCTTCCCGGCCAAAACAAACGGATCATACATCACCATATAAGCCATAATATAACTCCTCGTTCACCAAAGTACGACACCACTTCCTCAATATTATCACTTCCCATGCCAATAAGACATCTTCTCATTCTTACTTTTGAGTACACCAACTTCATTAACAATAACTCCAGATGCTTCAACAAAGCTAAGTCAACACTCCATAGAAAATTGCGACACTTATCATGAATCTCAACTCAACTTTCATATCAAATCTCAATTATTGAATCACAATTTAAATCTTCTCATCGCACCTCGCTACTACACATCCACAATACTACTACACGCCAATAGAACATGACACATCAACACACAACCTCACATCCACTACTACCAACTTACACTTCCAACAGTCTGATTCTCACCTGGAATATCAGCATAATGGGGTATTCAACTATTCTACTGGTACCTCTAACATGCATGTAAATCGTGCAGATATGAAAGAGCCAGAAGCACCCATGCCAACAAGACGTGTCCAAATATAAAGCAAATGAAGAATACCTCGCACCATAGAAGACTCTGAAACATCGGGAGCCTGCGGCATGGCATAAGCATGAGCCTGTAAAGTCTAGCCCTGCTGAAATTCCCCAGGATAACCACTGCCACCCCTACGAGAAGATCCATCTCCCTGATGAGAAGAAACAGATGGAGGTACGTACGGCCTCCTTATCGCCACCTCGGGTAGAACAGAAGAAGAAATAATTCCTCTAGAACTGATCGGGACTACGAAATTCTTGGGACAATGTGCCTGCATATGTCCCCTTTTACCGCATCTCCTACAAACTGCAGAAGGACAAATATTCTGCATGTATCCCTTTGAACCACATATATGGCAAACCGAAAGGCGAGAACAATTGCTAGCCAAGTGACTCTGTTGACCACAAATAAAACACCCCGATCCCTGAAGCGGTATGTTAGATTTAGAAGAACATACTGACTGAGTATACCCGCCACGTGAAGGAGAAAAGAATGCATCTCGGAGTCTCTTCATACCACTTCCACCTTCGACATTCGAACCCGAACTTCGGCCAATACTTCCACCACTCTTTACCTCTACTACGATTTCCCGAAGCAAATCTCGAATCCTGAACGGAAAGGGAATCGGAAAAATGTCCTTGAGGCCTATGAGGACGAGCATTAAGAACCTGTTATTTCTCAAGTAAACTCACCTCCACATTCATAGTTGCACTCAATCTTTGTAAGTTTTATGGAGCCCCGAAACAACAATGCGCTTAATAGCATGACGGAGTCTATCCTAGAACTTGTTCACACGCAGCTTCTCCGTCGAGACAAGTTCTGGTACGTAACGAGAAAGACTCGTAAACTACCTTTGATATTGCGACATTGTCATGTTCTGTTGGACTAAGCCCGCGAAATCCTTTCGCTTCCTTTCTCTCAAAGTAGCAGAAAAAAATTCCTTAGAAAACGAACTTTAGAATACTGCTCACGTGATATTCCCGTAGCTATGTATCTCTCCATAGCTCTTCCACTACTCACCTGCTTCTCCGCCGAGAAAGAATAGCGCTACTGCCATCCGAAGGTCATCATCAACAATGTGGAGTACGTCGAAGATACGCTCTAGTCCTGTAAGCTAATGTTCCGCCATGATTGGCTCCTCTTCTCCCGTGAATGTAGGTAGGTGGATTCATCCACCTAAAACTCATATGTGCATCCGACGCCCTCATCTCGGCACTTGGTGTACTCTCCATCCTCGTACTTTTCGCCAAGTTGCGCATCACTTCTTCCATGGCTCTTATTAAGCCCGTAGAGTACACTTGAACTCCCCCAGATATCGTTTGAGCTTGTGGCGGAACGCAAGGTCGAGTATTTGGAACTTTTTTCCCGTATCCCTCCAAACTTGCTTCACTACTTTCTTCCAACTCAAGGATACCCTTAGCTTTTGGATCTCGGCTTTTTTAGCCTGAGCACGTCTAGCTTCCGCTTCTTCAATACCTCGTCCTCCAACAAGACCACCTCGAATACTGGCCCCATGACCTCTACTTCCTTAACGTCCACTGCTTCTACCTCATTCATGTGTTCTTCCTCTTACCATTTCTTCACTTCACTTCATCTCATAATCAACAATCATAAAAGAAAGACATAAGTTTCTTCGTAAACAAATGCCTTTATACTACGCTACAACTTCATAACTTCTATAAATGTAACTCTTCATAGTTCAACTATAACTTCTATGAATTTCGACTACACTAGCAAGCATTCCTCATGCGATACTTCTATATACTTCTAGCATGCAACTATAAGCAAACAACAAAGCCTATACTCTCGGCCCTTCCTATCCTTGAGCCACTAAGGTTTATCTAACCTGGTTAAGTTCTGATACCAACCTATAGCTCCCCGAAATCCCTAATAATCCAGGGTAGCAATCCTGATCCCTTTTCAAAGAAAAGGAAACGAAAAATATATATAATTTGGAAGAAAAAAATAAAAATGGGATATCATCTAATTTGTTTATTTTACATTCTCATCCTACAACACTATATATATCAGAGTACGGTAAAAATAAATCTATACTATAGCCTGCATGTGGCCTTTATGTTGAATCAAAGTATATGCTTATCCTACATACGGCTTATATATCAACAAAAAGCAAACGCCCTGTTTACAATCCAATCAAGCTACTTGCTTGAACATGATGAAAATGTATACAACTTCAACCACTTCTTACTTTGAAATAGAATTACAACTTAAAATTCAACTTACAACACTTTAATGGCCAAAATAAACAACATGAATATGGCCAAATCAAATATAACTTAACAAGTTTGTAATAAAAAGCATGTCATCTCAAGGATACCTTTAGCTAGCCTCCGTACCTAGAATAATATTATGATACAAAATAGAAAGAAAAATGCATGAGTTAGACTACCAAATAAAGCAATAATGCGATGCTATGCGGTTCCATAATGCGTAAATATGCCACATATATAGATGTATGCAATGAAACTTCAATGCAATGTAACTCGATATGACTTCGACTTCACTTCTAAACCTCGACTTCTAAAAGATTGGGACTAGTGTCTAACCTTCATTTCTTCAAAATTTAAGGTTCTTTCGTGAACCCTCTATAAATCGCTCCCTTCATGGAATGTTTATAGGTAAATCCCTGATCTGGTTTCCTGACTTTCATGCTAGGGCTCCTAGCCCTCTTTTTGTTTTCTTCTTTTTCTTCATAAAACTTCGACACTTTGTCTTGAAAAGAAATGGAAAATGACTCAACTTCTTATGAATGCATAATGACTTCCTTCAAACAAAAACGATGTTAAGGCTTCAATTTCAAAAATTCAACTTCGGAAACTTCATACTTCACTTCGATACATGAAAATGAGTATCACTCCTTCAATTATAAATCAAGTTCTTCTTTTTACTTCTTTTTAAAACTTCATTTTCTTTTTTTTTACTTCTTTTGAAAATTTCATTATCTTCAATTGCTTCAAGAAAATCAAATTCAACTACGTATTTGACAAAAATGTTATTTTACTTCAAATCATGTATATACTACTTCAATGAATTAAATACCAACACGTATAATCAAATAATTCATTCATCTTCAAACTATACTTCATGCTTCATCTAATCAATTTCAAGTTATTAACCATACATCTCTAATTTACTTCATAATTCATACACCATAAATTTACTTCAAACAATTAATTCATTAGCCTCGATTTTTACTTTATAATCCATACTTCATTCTTCATAAATTTACTTCAAACAATTACAATTCATCTCCAATTCAACTTCTATGAATTAAACTGCTACTTCATAAAATTCATATATGAGGTACACACATAAACTCATGCGTATATTAATATTTCGTAGGCAACTCGTACCTATTACACACTAGAGTACTTCTAAGAGCAAATCTTCAAAAAGTCTCAAACACCTTGTTCTTTGCCTCGAGGTTTGATCTATCAAACGAACTCGAATTAACATGGACTTACAATTAAAGATGGTCTACTAATCATGAGAATAAAGAAAATCAATGTTAATGTCACATACGAGCTAGGTACGGAAATTGGGGTAAAATGAACTAGCGAGATGAGGTTCGTGACTTACCTCAAAATGACCTCCATACTTCAGTGATCACGTTTCTAGCCTTAGATTTTGGGTTAGGCTTTGGGAATGAGATGAAATCGGACCTTCTTCTTCCCTATTTTTGGATCTCTTCTCCTCTCTCTCTCTCTCTCTCTTGATCTGATTTTTGGAGAAAAAATAAGTCAACATAGTGTATTTTCATGCCACTTAATTCAATCAACAGTACTTGGATCGATCCAAGTCACTAGTTCGATCGATCAAAACCTACTGGCCAAAATTTGCACATTTCGATCAATCGAACTATATTTCGAATCAGTTTTTGGTCAAAACATAAAAATTGTAAATAATTGAAATAGCTTTCCAACAAAAAAAAAATTGGCCTTAATCAAATATGTTTTAAGAGATATGACCAAAATACAAAAGTGTTGTACAGAAAGCATTCAATTCGACATAGCACCACATTTCCCCTTTTACACTTCACGAACTCTAACTCTCGAGTCCTCTAACTAGTTCATTACACTCTTCTACTTCTCTACAACACATGACACACTAACCGAGTACTATCACTCACGCGCTAAACCTCGTTACGACAATACGTCTCGTAACTACACTATAAAACAAACGTCACCAATAATGCAACAAATCTACAAACTCATAAAGACTTCAAATACGTCATTCGTGATGCTTCTTGTACTTTGTACTTCGTTCTATGATACTTCGTGTATTTCTACTCTACAATAATACAATAATAATATTACATGCTTCTATAATCCGAAAATTTCACTTGGAAATTTCGGGACGTTACATTAGGATTGATTATAAATGAATAAAATGATATAGTCTAAATTAGAGTGTTTAGTTTCTAAAGCACGTTCTAGCAGCGGGAGTTGGATAGGTCGTTCATATGCTGTGAGTCACGATTAATACCAAATATTGGTCTTAATTAGAATCGATTTTTACCACACTTTTATAGTGTAGGCTCGAAAGTAACCTGCGAACAACTTGTTAATACGTTGACTTGCATATCCTGCGAGGTACACTCTAGATTATAATGTATTGGGATATGTGAAGGTATTGGCTAAACAAACCTCACCCTACAATTTTAAATAAAATCTTCCACTATGGGTGCATAACCAATCTCCACTAGTAATTAAAAAATAGTACAAAAATAAATATAGTCAGTGTGCAAAATATAGATTTTTGAGTACTTAATGGCTAATTATCCGCAAAATATGTTACATTAGAATCATAGATATTAGATTAATAATATTAGTTTTAATTATAAATCCATTAAGTTTGACGTATCTAACTTTTTTTCTTAGTTTAATAAAAAATGATTTATTACTTAAAAGCCGCAACAAAAAACAAACCCCATCTAAGGTTGGGTGTAAAATAAATTCCTCCAAAAATCTTCATTTATGTTGTTTGAAATTTTGGAAAATATAAATTATGAAATTTCTTAACCAAGGCATTGTGAAATCATTAATTGAACCGTAATCAAAGCACATGGTTTTGGTAGTGTGAACCGGACATTCCTTTACTTTTTTTATTTTTATTTTGTATAATTTGTTTTTAAATGGCTATCTTGTAAGAAAACTTTGTGAAAGCATTAATTGATCTCCATGTGAACAATTTATATCTTCAAGTTGAATGATAAACTACAATAAATTCCAGTACCTGATGCGTTGATACATTGCAAAAAACGCCCCCTAACTACTATCGTAATTTCCAGGCCGGTGCACCTCAGGAGTGACTAGATTACGAGAGAAGTGAATAGAGTTTAGACTAGTCCTTTTCATTGTCGATATTTTGATGTAGCCTAAAACTTATTTTATATTTTTTTTCCATTATTTTACAGGTTTATTTCAAGTATTTCTTCTTTTATTTTAAACTCTAGTCTATTTAGGATTTTATTATTATAAGTCATTACGTTTTTATTAGTTATATATTATGAATGGCTTTGTCTGTTTATTTTATATTATTGTGTTTATTGTTTCTTTCATTTATCTTTTGAATAATGTTGTTATATTGTGATCATAGTTTTGCGCAGAATAATGGATTCACAGGTTATATGAAATTATGCACGTCATTATCTGGTGCTTTGTACATTCCCGCAATTTGTATGATCGATCTTTCCCTTCCTTATTTTAATATTTTTTTGTCATCACCATTGCTAAATGCATTTGAACATACATCATAATATTTATTGATTTCAAAAATAATAAAAAAATGTGTGAAAAGGGTGTATATATATAATATAAAAAACATATCATAAATAAAAAAGAAAAAAAAGTAGGAATTATGATTGCAAGTGTAGTATAAGTTCCGAAAAATAAAAAGAAGTGTTTTAAAATACTATTGGCGATTGCAAAATAGGGTTGATTCAAATTTTGAGTTTTTGGAGACATATTGGAAATTGATTTAGGATAATTAATGTTGTGAAAATTTCTCGGAAAAATAATTTAAGTAAAAAATTACAAATCATTGGAATTCTTTGAGAATGTATGTATGTTCTTAAAAGCTAATAAGACTTTTAAAACTTTATTTTCTTAAAAAAAAAAAGGAGAGATAAGGGATTTGTTAAAAGATTGTTTGACTATTTCATTTTTAATTCTAAAAATTGAAAATATATATATATAAAACAATAGTTGAAGAGGCTAAAGAAGCCCACGGTGGTAGTTGCGCCATTTATATAGCCTGAGATGGGTAATAAATGCATTGCACTATTTATATAGCCCGAGGTAGGTAATAGATGATATGAAAACCAATTAGATAAAAGAAAGCACTATCATCGAAAGAGAAAGTGACGGAAATGTCACATTAAAAAGTATAAAAAAGTACATAATAGAAAGCATTTCTTTGTAAAAGTTAAAAAAATAAATCCTTTATAAAAATCTTATTCAAGTCTTATGCTATTAGTAGTGATAAACGTGCATTCTCATTGTATTTCATTGAGTTGTTGTTCCAAACTTAACTTATTTTTCTTTTGAGATTTTGAAATAAGATTGAGATTCCTATTTTTAGTTGAAAGATGTGGTCACTTAACTTTAGAACTTGATTGGCCTTAAAAGTGAAAACTAGTAGCCATTTTTGAAAACGTACATTTTTTGAAAACTTGTATTTTTGATAGTTGATCATAATTTCTATCATTATGTACATCCTTTTGAGCATATGGACATCATTATATTGTACTTTTTAGCTTAGTACATTGCTAGAGACTAGCAACGTTCAAGTTGGAGGGTGTGATTATACACAAAAAATGTAATTTCATGTACATTTTATATGCATTTTTAATTTCATAATACCATAAAATATTCTTATTTTTATTTACTTGTTCTTGTGATTATTTTGTCTAAATAAAAGACACAAATAGAAGCTCGGAAGTATTAAATAAGTCTCGATAAATTCAAGACCCGAGAATAATCTGCAAAGTATTACAAAAAAATTAAGAAATGAATTTTGAAGAAATTAAAAGCAAGTAAATAAATAAAAAACCTCAGAAAATTAATTAAGGCATGAAATAGTCTAAATTATCAAATTGCAAGTTTGCCATTCGAACTGCTATGTTCTACCATTCAAATGGCATTTCCGCTCGAACGGTTCTCATATGGCATTTGAACGGTTCATACAAAACATGAACAACTTCGAATCCATGTGAAGAAAATGATTTAGGGACCCCTTGGATCTTAATTTGACAAATTTTCAGCCTAATTTTCAATATTATGATGTAAAAAGTAGTTTATTAATATTAGGTAGATTTTTCCACTATAAATTGAACCTTTTGGTTCAATTTTAAACACACATATTTGAGACATTCAATTTTTATACATTCATTGGGAGAAAGATTTTATAATTCTGAATATTATTGTTGTTAAATTTCAAATTTAAGTTGAAGTTTTGGAATCAAGCCAAGGGAATGTTCATTGTTTTTCATTTTTCCATTCATATTCATAATTGTGAGATATTTTCTTCACTGTTTTTAATTTCCAAATTTAATCACTAAATTTTATTGAATTCATGCTGTAGAAATCTATTATAAGTTAATTTCTTTAATTTTTGTTACTTTCTAAATTTAGTCTTTAAATTTAACTATTAAGAAAAAGTTGGACAGTTTAGTTTCTATATAAGTTGAAGTTGTTAATTAGTTGTTATCCATATTTTAGGGTTGTTAGTCCATTATTGTTAATTTTACATATTATTGTCATTTTAATTTCTAAAACCATATTTAGTCTTTTTTTACATGTTTTTGTTGTTTATTTCATTTCTAATATGAGTAGCTAAGTTTCATTTGGCTTAGCTCTATTTGATGATGATGATAATATGACTTATAAGAAGACCTAGCATGTTCATTCAGAGCTTTAATTTACTATATGTGGTAATTATCAATTTAGACAATATGTTACGTATATGCCGTTGTAATAAATCTTGTTTTTTTTAAAAAAAATATTTGAGTTTTAAAACTATGCAAGTGTTTCGAAACCCTCAGGTGTAGTTATGAGTAAACTCTGATGGCACTCTCGGGATATTTTAATTGAATTATATACTTAAAAATCATTTTCTTGAAAAAACAATTTATGAATTCGGAGTCTAAATTGGTAATAATTTGGGTTAATTAACATGCTAGGAATGAATCAAAATAGTCATTTATTGGATTTCAACTACGACCGAGCCATTTTATTTAAAATTTGTGAATCATAGTTTGTAAACCAACAAATATAACAAGGCGATATTTTTCTTTTATTTTACATTTTTGTAGACTAATTTCACAAAGCAAATTCACATTTATGATTTGATACATAAATTCTTAGGATTCCCTATATTTGATATCCGGTTATTACCGGTAAAAACTACGACCGACGCCGTATACTTGCATTTTAATAGCCGACATCTTTTTGGTCAGGTCACATGGTGAGGCTAAATGACCTCATTGCTAAAATCCATCATTTTAGATTTTTGATATGTTTATGTCCCGAGAAATGAAAGGAGTACACCGACGCATTTTATTTGTAGAATAATTTCCTTTCAAATATTTCACGCCAACGCAACACCACGACAAACCATATGAATGCAATGTCATGCATTTAACTACGCATTTAACGTGTTGTAATCTACACATTTAACATGATAATAAACAATGCTATAAATATGAATTTAGACTACGCATGTAATAAATTCCATACTCATTCTACGCCTTCACGACTTATCAAACAAGTCTAAGTCACCTATACTTATCAACGCTTATAGGTTTATAAAATCATGTCTATTAGTCTACACATATTCTATGCCTATTCTACACTTATACATATCACATTCTAACATCTCGTGCATACCTACATACAGACGAAGTTGTCAATTTTATATTAAATTTCATTGACTACCGTACCTAAAAAGACGCTAGAAGCCGTCCTGAGACTTCCTATGCAAAAGCCCCAAATTCGACTCTTATTCACCCCTTGATTTTATCTAACAAATGAAATCAAATCATTAAATTCCAAGACATAAAGATGTTCTACTC
>MKEJ01053680.1:0-13862 GCA_001753735.1 Embelia ribes | reverse complement strand
AAAAAGTATTTGATACATGGAAATAGCTTAACTTGAGCAACAACAGAGTAATATGTCAACATATGTTGATATCAGTCGACATATATATTTAAAAATGGAAAAGGCGGGATGTGAAAAGTCAAGATCAAATCAAAGTTGAAGTTTGTACATATTAGTCAACATGTATGTTATATCAGTCGATTGATAAATATTCTAATAAACATACTAGGCTATTTTTCACAATAAAAAATAAAAAAAATATATGTTTACTAACTCAAATCAGTCGCTAATACATTTCAATTGACAAATACACTTAATCAGTCGATAGATTTGGACCACCAGAGAAGCAGGATGCACTAGAATCAAAATGAAGGAAATCAGTTGACATATATGTTATATCAGTCAACATATATCACATCAGTCAACAAATGTTCATCAGACAACATATCTTCATTTTCTAAAAGTTACGGCTAGTGACGGCTAGGTATGGGAGATATGTAGTAGACCTATGCAATGTTTAAATCTGGTTTCAAGGCTATAAAAACATCTCTCCAACATCTCTATCTCCAGCATTAACACCTACATCAACTCAAACTCAATTTTTTTGGTATAAGAGCTTAAACAGTTCTAACTTTGAGCTCATACTTGTATAAGCTTTATAATTTCAATTTTCACAAAAGGTTTGAGTGAGATTTTGCTTTCTATCTTTGTCATAATCTTGAGAGTGGTTTATAAACTCTTATTCTTGAGTGAGTTGAGTAGTTTTGAGAGGTATTACAATCAATTTGTGAGTGTATGCTCGAACTAGAAACTTATTGATAATACAGGTCTCCCTATATCAGCAAATGCTTCTTATGTAGTCCTGAATGGTGATTGGAATTGGCCTAAGCAACAATCTCATGAGCTGCTTGAAATTTATGTGTTGCTTTCTACATTTGATAGATCAAATATTGCACAAGAAGAGTAAAATCATATGGGTTCCTACTCAATCCTCTCTTTTTTCCACTTACTCTGCATCGAAAATCATATGATTTCTGCGTGGCCAATTTGTTTCTCTTTGGTACGAACATCTCTCTGTGTATTAATTGTTTATGATTCGATTCATAGTGATGTATTTCTTGCCGTATGCCCCTTGTATAGTTGTATTGATACTTCCCATTCGGACATTTAACGAAATTCATAAAAAAAAAAAACTTTAGTTGAATGGTCGGTTTGAGCAAAAATGCGACCAAAGCCTGGCTATTTAGTGTTTGAGATGCGGGGGAACACGTGGCACATTGACCAGCCAAACCGTCCATCTTGGGTCAAATTTTAATGTTCTTCGTATTCATCTCTATTTGGTGCTGTCGTTCTTAATACGTACAGCTCCACAGTCATCGTTAGGCGGATGAAACTATGGCCAACGGGCAATTACGGCCTCGCCACCTCTTTCACCCAACCAAATACTTTTTGGTGAAATTATTATTGCAGATAATAATGCGATGGTAGTAATATTGTTCGTTTTGTGATTACTCGTAGCTTTGATTTTGTGTTGTGTAACAAAATCAAATATTGAGCTTCTTTTATCTTAAAAGCTATTCGTAGGAATCATTTTACAGACGAGATCTAGATTAGTAAGTGATGGATAAAGTTTTCGGAAGGTGGTATTACTACATGATTGAAAAATGCACCAAAAAATTTATGTTATGAGATCTTACGATTATAACATTGCATAGAGCTATGAACTGAAAAGATATGCGAATTCGCGACAAATACAACTGACATAAGTAAATAGAAAACACTAATGGAAATATTAAAACGGTGAAGACCGAACCTTATCTCTTGCATTCAATTGAAGTGTATTAAAATCACACTCACACCATTGCTAGGAGCATTGATCGTAACTTGACTTTATCTAAATTTCTTCTTTTATGTCATTCTCTCTCTCACACCTTTTATGTTAAAAAAAGATATATATATATATATATATATATATATATGACAGGATTTTTTCATTAATGGGATAGGTGGGCCCAAATTTACGTCATTGGTCTATCTGTCCCCAAAATTACATATATGATATACCTAATATAATTCGTCATATTGTATGACGAACTTTAAACCGTTCATATATTTTGCCACACCTGTTAGCGAATTGATTTATTAATATTATTCACATTTCGCTGTTGTGTGTGCCGAATTAATATAAAAATAACCTACAATTCGTCCTTCTAAAAGGCGAATTGCCATAAAAAATTTGAAAAATTATTTATTTACAATTTGTTATACCTATTGGCGAATTGATTAATTTTAAGTATTATTCACATTTGACCATCGTGTGTGGCGAATTAATACTATTAAAAAAATTGAAAATTTATTTATGAACAATTCCCCATACTCAGAGGCGAATTCTTATTTTTAGCATGTAATTCACCTTTTATATAGGTGAATTAGGCATATGAGACTGACAATGATGTTGAAATTATAATTTAATTATAATAATAATTCTTCATACATATTGACAAATTATTTTATAATAGTTCACTAATTCGCCAGTATAAATGGCGAATTATTGATGAAAAAAATAATTAATTTGTCATTACTATTGGTGAATTATATCAGGAATACTATATATACAATTTTGGGGATATGTGGACCAATGGCTTAATATTGGGACTACCTGTCCCATCAAGGAAAAAAGTCCTATATATATATATATATATATGAAGACGTTAAGGCTTGTTTATTTTTTGTTGTTTGGTTCTACTTTTTTTTTTTAACTTGTAGCAAAAGATGTTTGACAAACTTTAAAGTATTTGTTTTCATTAATTACAACTACTTTTTTAAAGATACTTTTTGGAACAACCTTGGGGGCGCTTTGAAAAAATATTTTTGATTTTTCTTTCATTAATTAATATAATAACCCCAATTATATTTCTTATATTCTCCGTACGTACACATTTTAATCTTTTTACAATAAAAATAATTACTTTACCATATATTATACTACTTATCAAAACAAAATTTAAAATTTATTTACCAAATATTATAATTATACCCGCTTTTATAATCAATTTTTAAAAATAATTTTAATATTTGAATTTTAAAAATCACCTACATTCCCAAACTAATTAGTGCTTATATTCTGGACTTTAGATTCATTTTAAATGATGAAAAATCATATAAAATGACAAATATGTGATTTATATTTAATGAAGAGTAGATAATTTGGTAGATGAAAGTTACCTGCTTTTTCTGATGCATAAACGATAAGATTTGGGTTGTGAAGATAATTATGTCGAGGATCCGAAGGCAGTCAAACTTCCTTCTTCATCTGAAGTTGAGGATGAAATCCCGAATTAAGTATCCAAGGCTCCAGAGGGTAACTGAAAGGGCGGGCAGGGGCTGCCCGCAAGGAATCCGATGCTTAAGCAAGTACGGATAAATAAAAAAGTTAAGTGTAATGTACTTTAATTTTATATATAATTAATATTTAAATGTAGAATAAGAAAATGATGTGTATTTCAACTGAAAAGTGACAATATTTATAATACACAGTCGTAGATAATTTGATGTTTAAGTAAGTATGGATAAATCAAAAGGTTAAGTGTAATGTACTTTAATTTTATATATAATTAATATTAAATGTAAAAGAAGAAAGTAAACTGTACTTCAACTGATAAGTGACAATATTTATAATATGCGTTATTAAATAACAATCAAAAAATTATAAAATTGGTCCTTAAATCTATCTCTTGTTCAGGCACGTGGCCAAACATTTGCAAATTTGCACTATTTATCCCCTACGTATGTAATTTATACAACTACATACTTATGACTTAAAATAAACAATCCTTATAGGATGATATATGCTAATGTTGTCACTTACTTTGAGCAGCTTTTCGTATGAAAGAAGACTTCAATCCAAGAAAATAAATATTTCATTTATACAAGATTCATCTTGACCACATTTTTTTAGGCAATTTTGAACCATTGATTTATTTATTAAAAAACTAAGACCATTTTGAAAAGAAATAAGTGGTTTTGTACAAAAATTTTTAGAGTTAGTTTCTAGTATTTATTAGTGGTATTAAGGTATTAATACAAGAATAAACAACGTTTTTTTTTTTTTTGTTATTTAGCATTTTCCCTTAGTATGAGATAAAACTATAAAATGACCAATTATGTCAAACTTTTAGTGCCAAATCTATCACCTATTCAAGAGCTGGATATTGTTACTATTTTGATTGATATTTTGTAAACTATTAGTGTAATTGACCCGAAGATTGGAATAGTGACATGTGAGGATAAAGGGTGAAAGTGAATTAAGAGAGAGAAAGGCCAGCGTGCAGGAGTTTGGATTTTGCACATGAACAGGAAGGAACGTACGGTTGATGAGACACATCAACTGCCCCAAACTGTATATTCAATCCATCACCAATGATTCATTGAAAGCTTCAATGCTGATAGATTTTTATGATATAAAATAAAATTTACCAATAAAAAAATTATGCCTTTTTGTACCTGTATATGATTCGATTTTTTGGATTCAAATTTTTTTTTCTACTGTTACAACAATTTTAGGAGTTTTAGACCCAAAACCTCATCAAATAGTTGACGACGGTGTTCGATTCAAAAAATGTCAGATTAGTGACCAAGTGATTTGATAGCATTGGAAGTGAAGGCTCCAACAATTGGATCTCCCTTAATTCTTTTTGTCTGTTTTCGCCCTTAGTTTCACAACACTTCACTTTCATGGGGCGAACATTTCACCGAATTCAGACTTGTTGTCTTGTAGTTCAGTCCGCATGTATCCGGAGCGGGCTCTGGTCATATGCTGGTTTAGTTCAAGTCTACCAGCATATTAGCTTAGAACAAATTAACATTCTCTGTGATGAGTTAAGAGCCGGCTCATAAAATCAACTTAGCAAACATAAATTATACATCTCAGAATTTTACTAGAAATTGATTTATCACTATTCACTAATAAGAATTAGAGTCGTACGCGATAAAGATTGGCGATAGATCATGATCGGTTTATGCAATTGTTGGCTTTTATTTTCTTTTGTAGATCTCATTTACTGCGGCGTGGACTGATTTAGGTTTTTGTTCTCATTCTTAATTAAAAAACTGTTGCAAAGTTTTGCCTGGAAGCCATCGACCATTCATGGCTACTGGTATGGAAATTGCGTTCGAACCGATCTTTTTTACGTTGACCTTCAATCCAAAAGGCCTTTTAAGGCATTATGCTATATGTCATCAATCTCTGCCCAAACTTAGTTGATCATTCTACAATATTCCTCTGCATCGCAAAAGCCACTCTTTTGTACACAATTAATATAATCTCCACGTGGCATGTAAATGCTTTCAGGGACGGAGGCAGGGATGCAAGGATAGGTATGTATAGTATTGAATTTAGGGACCGGGTTCAAGTCCGAAGTAGTGATTTTTTTTTTCCTATCTTTGAAATTTCAACATTTTTTGGGTTTGCTATAAATTTCTTCTTAAATTTGGTGGGCTTGTTTAGAGAAAATGTTGTATGACTTGTAGCTAGGCCTGTATAAAAAGAACAGAAGAATTGAAAATCAATTTGGAACCGGTCATATGGTGTATCTTTGATCCCGCACCAATCCGTTAGGAATTGTAATTTTCTAGTCAAGCCTCATATTAACATAATATCACTTGGAACCAGACGGATCCAGATATAAGCTTGAATCGGTCCGATCCGGATATAGGCTTAGACCGGGATCGATTTAAATATTTTTTTTATTAATTATTTTATATATATTATACATGAATAACTACATAAATAATAAACATAACATGATCAATATAACTAATACTACGGCACTATATGAAGTTGCTCTGCTTGTATAGAAGCCTAAGAATATTCTTATTTTATTGATAAGGTACTAGGCACAGTATTTGAAAAAAAGTACTACCATGATATTTGTTTTGGGGGGGAGAAAAAACTAGTAGAATGCTTATTTTATAAGTTATGTTAGAATATTTCGTAATTTTTGTTGAGTTTCTTTTATGCTAGATAGTTTTTTATAGAATTTGTATCTAATTTATACATATTGACATAATGGTTATGTATTAAGTTTGTATGTAATTAATAACTATTGATATAATGGTTATATTATGTTAAATCTTGTAAGTTAATTAGATCGGTTCAGAATAAAATCTCATAAACTCATGGAACCAAAAATTGGACCGAATCTGATCCGAACTGTTCGACGTCCGAACCGAACCGAACCGAACCCAACCGAAATTTAACAAGCCGATTCTGATCCTGAAATCCGGAAAATTTTCGACAATCAGAGGGGATCGTGGCTACAATATGATCCCATTCGATCCGCCAATGGTTGTGATTCTACCGAATGATAATATTGCATTAAATACCATTCAACATCGAAAAAGATATGGTATCATTTAGGTATTAGCCTCAAACAATGATTTTATTAATATATATTAGCACGTAGCTTGAGCGATGCACGGGTTATATGTAATTATTCTTTTATGAATTATTAGTCTAATTGTTAATCATGTTATTTTATATTATTTTTCATTATTTGTAATTTTATATTTGTTCTTTATTGGTTTATTATACAGTGGAAGTATAGTTTATCTTTTTTGCTCTTTCCATAACAATGTTAAAAACTTACCGTACATTTCAAATATTGTAAAATTTAATATAGAAAAATTACAAAACAAATTTTATATTAATATGTTATCATAAACTTTTCATATATATATAAATTTTTACCCGTAAATTGATTGACATAATAAAGATATAATTTTCCAATAAAATAATTTTGTTTCAATTGAAGCCATTTTTTGTATATATTTAAAAATAATATGTTTTATCTGTTTTAAAAAATATTAAGTTTAGAGAAATTTTATTATGATAATATTTTTACATAAATTAATATAATTTTAATAAATTTAAAATTTCAAGAAGTTTTAGTTTGGTGAAATTATATTATAATAAATTTTATTATTCAAAACTTCTAAGTTTAGGAGATACATATCATAGTTATATGGATATTTTTCCAAAACAAGAAAAGATAGTTGAAGTGACAACTTTTACATAATTCTTCAATATAAATAATTTTTCATCTTTTTTTAATGTACAAATATTTACCCGTAAACTGATATTGATAGAAATAAAATTTAAAATAAATATATTTTATTTTTTAAATAATAATTTTCATCATTTTGTTTCATAGCAGAAACTCAAATTTGGAATATTATTAATTTTTTTTATGTGTTTTTAGAAAATAATTTTATTGGAAATATAATATGGTAATATTACAAATAATAAATATAATTTTAAGAAGTTCTATTTTCAAGAAGTTTTGGTTTGATGAGTTTCTATTTTGATAAATTTGATTTTCAAAAAATCCTATTTAAAGGGATACACGTGAGTTGATTATATGGACATTTATCACAAATAAATAAAAAATAGTTGAATGAATAACTTTTATATAATTCCACAACCAAAATATTTTTTTTTAAATTATAATTCTTATCTTTTTATTGCAATGTATAGAGTTAGTTTTTGTATATGTGCTTAGCCATGTGATTTATATGTTAAAATAAGATTAGGTTTAGATGAATATATTATGGTAATATTTTCAAATAAGATAATGTAATTTACTAAATTTGTTCTCCAAGAATTTTAGGTTTGGAATCCTACTACGATAGGTTTTATAAGTTATGATTTTTCATGATATTATTTTCATTAAAAAGAAAATTTTATATGT
Source organism: Embelia ribes (assembly GCA_001753735.1). Lineage (NCBI taxonomy): Eukaryota > Viridiplantae > Streptophyta > Magnoliopsida > Ericales > Primulaceae > Embelia > Embelia ribes. The sequence continues at coordinate 6,135 of MKEJ01053680.1, read as the reverse complement.
CATATTTTATTTAATTTTCCTGATCTTTTATTTTATGATTCCAGTTTCGTGAATTCTTCTTTAATAACACTTTTAAGAAACAAAATATTTATTAGATTAATTTTTATTTTGGTGGGAATCCTATTATGATAATGTTTATAAAGAGATAATAGGAATTATGATAATATTTTCAAGATTTTTACATAAGATTTTATATATGTATATATGTAAAGAATATGAAGGTATAATATTTTTTTAAAACAAATTTTGAATGTTAAATTGATAGGAATATGTGCGACAAGACTAAGTCGTCACTGGTCAAAAAACTACCAATTATTTGTCAAAAAGTTATGTTACCACGTGTCACGATTATAACGAAATTAGTAAACAACTCAATTTTTATATTAATAAAAGATATTACTTACTATCGATTTTTGTTTTAATTTAATATATTTTATTTTAAATTTGTTTTTCCTGAATATAATGTTATTTGGTCTAAGAATAACAAGAAGTCAATTTTCAAATAAATAAGTAGAAAAGGAAAAAAAAATAGTACTTTAACCATAAAAGTAGAAAGGGAAAAAGAAGCAACATGCAGGCCTGCAATTTGGATGCTAAAGAAACGGCAAACATGGTTGTAGTTGCTGCTGATATCATATAAAATTATAATATAATCTAGGTATTGAGCTTAATTAATTAGTTTTTTAATATCTATATCACAAAATTACTGTCGGAAGTTTTCTAATTTACTGTATTTTACAGTAAATATATATTTCCGTAAGATAACAATGGTAAAGGAATAACAAGAGGTAAATTTTTAATAATTGAAATTTTTTAATAACAACTGGTATTAAATTCTCTAAAGATGCGTAGCAATTTTTAACAAGTAATGAAAAGTATTAAAAGTTTAGTATTTACTCATGTTCATCCTACCTTTAGTAAAACTTTTCAAACAAAAAGTACATAGTAATGTAACTAAAAATTTGTAACTTTAAGCTAAAAGGCAGGTGTCCTATTAATTTTTGAGGCAAAACTAAACATATTTGAGCTTAAAACTACAAGATAAGCTTTGTGAACACTTTTAATTTTTCGACAGTAAGAACCATATAAAATAACTTACTGGTCATTAGATTAAAAATCAATTGACAAAATTATAAGACTTCAAATTTGAGTCTACTTAAGTATTTTTAAAAAAATAGTGTTATACTTTGGTCTAACCATCAAATCTCTTACTTTGTGACGATTATACTGAAAATGATCGAATGAGCTTTTTACTAATATAGCAATCACCTTGTACACTTGTGCCAGAACTTACCAATACGATGCACTCACATGTAAAATGACATCACGGATGGTAACTTAAAATTTATCCTAATTTAACGGCAATATATCCCTTTATTTTTTTATTATTTTAAATGTTAATTGGCGATGATCGTTTTTTTCTAGTTTCATATATTGTCATAATGAGACGTCGATTTACATATAGAATAAATACCTAAAATTTTCAAGCCCTCCTGTCCGTGGCTAACCCTTTTTGCGTCATCAGTTCTCGCCTTGTACCGCTTGCAATCCGTGTCGTATTCAATTTGCTAAAACATTCTCCCGTGCTGATCTCCTCCTCCTCTGTGTATCAGGTATGCTCTATTGTGTTGTCAACACTTTCCTCTATTCTGTTGTTTTTTATTTCACGGTTGTGATGTGTACTTATTGAGTAATAAAAGAATTAAAAAAAATAAACACTCACTTTGACGCAACTTATTTAATTAATAATAGACTAAAACACCATCAAAAGTAACATATTTAAATAATGAAAATTAAAAACGCCATCATAGATGACATCTTATTAAAATAAATAAAATAAAACACGTATAAAGTGCCATATTTAGCAGCGGTATTAGGAAAGCTGTAGTCATATTTTATGACGTTTCAGAGTTTAATTTCAACTATTGGAGATATGTAAGAGTCATACACCATCAGATTTTAAAATCGTAACACCTATTCCCATTCACAACAAATTACTAAAAACGTGGAGAGAGTTAGTAAGAAATGATACTCTGCCACCACCCCTTAGTTGCTATCCCTTCAATTCCTTCAGTGTGACAACTGCCTCATCCACCAGAAAATAAAGAGTTCCTGAATTTTAAAATTTTTAATTTATATACATATATATAATTTATTTTAGAATAAAATAATATTCCTTATTACATGCCCAAAATTTTGTCCTCATATTTAATTATTCTCATATAAAAAATATTGATAAAAGGCCAATTGTTTAGAATTTGTTTATTAATTGGTTTTAGAATCAAATATTTAGAATAAATATTTCTAATTTAGTTTGATCTAATTGTCATGCTCCGGAATTCACAACAATTCTCGAGTACATAACTCGCACAACATCATGTATAATGAAAAGAAATGAATCTCAAACAACATAATTTCTCAACAATTTTTACATAAAATCTTCTTGGGTTTAAAACAGTTTTGCACTTTTATTTGAAACATGAACATAAAATCATTATTATTAGGTTAAAACAACCGAAAAATTCTACTTGGCTTAATGGCCTACAACTTGAAAGCAAATAACATTATTCTAAAACGAAAGGTAAATGAACACTATCCACTAATAGATGTACCTGTTTGGGGTAAAACACAAGAGCAAATAACCCAAATAGGCGGTAAGACTTACTGAATTTGCAAATTTAGAATATCAAGAAATTAGGCTTCACAAATGAACATGTTAAACTAAACAACATAAAATATCACAAGACATAACAACTTTACAAAGGATTCTGAAATTACGCTTTTTATTACACAATTTAACTCACACCACGGGGCATACCATCTCCTAATGACTTCATGTGTGCATATTTTAAAGTGTAGAGTAATAGGGTCATTATATTACACCCCATTTTGCAAGTTTGAGAGCCATTCCATAATACCTTTAAAAGTTAAACACATTTAGTTTTCATTATTCAAATTTGTTTCCATATCATAATATCATAGGTCTCATTTTCATGCTCAATTATAGTAATCACTATATAATATGCAACCCTATCACACAATTAGGGCACATAAACATATGCATCAAATCACGCATACAAAAACATAATAACTTGTGGTTCTAATCACAAAGACAACCATTCTAACCGCACCTGAGATTGAGTGCGCGACCCCTCAAAAAATTTCGTGAGAAGACCCTAGCATTCACCTCTACCGGACTCACCATCTAATTCAGGTTCATCTATGAAAATAAACAAGTAATCAACCACTACTCGTATCAACAATCATCACTTAATTGTCTGTTTGTTATATGGCGAATAAAGGTTCTACATGCTAGGTGCAAACTCGATAATTTTCTTATTTCGCATTGTAGAGAACGAAGACAAGAACCCTAATCCACCCCTAGATTGATAATTAGAATGAGTTACCTCGTTGAATTTGATGATATTAGCCCTAATAATCTCTATCTCTCTCCATAGGTTGTGAAATATGTGTTTAGAATGTTAGGATTCAAAATTTAATGTTTTTAAATCATACGTTTTGACTTTGCTACGCCAAAGCATCGTACCCAGTCGACTGGGCCCTCAAATGAGTCGACTAGGTCCTCAAGAGAGTCGATTGATCCCTCAAGAGAGTTGACTCTCTCAGCTCTTCTGACAGTTCATGTCGATTGCTTACATTTTTGCTGTTTAACTCCTATTTTAACCATTTTTATTTTAGAATTAGATTTTTATTAAAACATAAAAGTTGTAGATAATTGAAATATCTTTCCAACGGTATATTGTAACTCTTAATCGGATTTACGGTTTAAGAGTTACGCACAAAATACCGAGCTACTATTCAAATATTGTTATTCAAAAAAGTTATTTCCTTTCGTTGTAAGTTATAAACTCACCAAACATCTCCTCACTATCTATTACATTGTTAACCTCATTGTTCTAAATCCATAAATTATAAAATAATTAGTATGATCTTACAACTCTTCCCCTAAAAAAGAAAATTTCGTTCTCGAAGTTTAAAATATACCTATGAACAATTCCGGATATTTGTTTCACATCTCTTGCTCATATTCCCATGTATGTTCCTTTACTCCATGATGCTTCCAGAATACTCGTATAAGAGGTATTGTTTTTCCACATAACACCTTATCGCGACGATCAACTTTACTCATTAGTTGAACCTCGTATATCATATCTTCCTCCACAACTAGATCATAATGATCAAGTACATGCAAACGATCTAGCTCATACTTCAGCAATATAGAAACGTGGAATACTGGATACGCATTCTCCAAATGGGGGCTTAGTTCCAAATGGTATGCCAAAATTTCCACCTTCTTGATGATTTGAAATAGTCCTACAAATTTCGGTACCAATATTCCCTTCTTTCTAAACCACATTGTCCTTTTCAAGGTGAGACCTTTAAAAACACTTGGTCTCCCTTATCAAAAGATAATGGGCGTCTTCTCGGCATAACTTTTTTATGCTTAATCACATTAACTATCTCTAAAATTTGTTGCACTATATCAAGCCCCAACAATAATGACTCTTCAAACTCCGTCCAACAAATCGGAGATTTTTCCATCTCCCCACATAGCACGTTTTATTATACTATGAAAATAAAACTATTTTATCACATTCTCTCAAGTCTCAAGTCTCCATTAAAGCTCGTCTAATTCATCCTTATTGCTCAATCAAATAAAATTAAAGCAATATGCCAATTCCTTTTTCATGGCTCCATCAACAAATCCAATTAATTAAGTTCTATCTTTCTGATCTATCTTCTTTTCTTTTTTTAATATGATATGCAATGCTTAGTTTATTATAGATAAAATGGTTGGTTGTATTATATAATATTCTTTTTGCTTAAAAAGTTTCATATTTAGCATTAAAATGTCTTTTAATAAGTATCCAAGTAGATATATAAAATCAAAACAAATAAAAAGAATTGAAAATCTAATCTCGTCTCTGTTTACACTACTTATTTTCAGAATTAATTCATAAATCCTTATAGCGAATTAAATTAATAAGTTAATCCTTTTAATTTTAAAGGATTAAGAAATGAATTAATTCTTTGTAAAGGGGTAGTAAGATAGATAAATCATAAATAAAAAAAAGCCCAACTCACAATAAAATATTAACAGGATTAAACTAAAAGGGCAAATAGAGTATTATCTAACATGTTATAAATGCATCGATTAAGCTCAATACAGACTAAAAATGGTGAATATACGTGTCAATACGAAGTATACACCCTATAAAGTATGGAAATGCATTTAAGTTAAACAAAATTTGACATATCGATGCACCAATATTAAAAAGACCTAATAAACAAAAAGATAAAAGAATACTGGTACAATCCGGGTAAACCAGTTGATGCGTACAACAAGCCACTACAGTCATAAAGTGGTTAACGACAGAATACTAGTGGGACACGTGTCATGTAGAGGGAAAAGATCGGCAAAGCAGTTGCAAAATACGATCAAATGCCAGCCCTTGGATCAAGATAACGAGGCCAACAATAAGGGAAAACAATTATGACAATTATACACACAACTTTATAATAGCAAGGGAGCATCATGGAGAATGACACAATTAAATACACCCAATCTCAGACTTTATCTAGGAGTAGACGTAACATAGCTTAGGACTAGTCTGTAACTTAGCATTTTTCCAATAACTCGCATTCTCGATTGTACTACAAACTTTCAAGGTTGAGTAATAAAAACCCTATTTATTATCCAATCCTGTTTGTTTTGTTACATCTATTACATGCAAAACCTTCAATGAAGGCCGATAATTACGGAATTAGAACCACATCTACCTTATTTGAGTAAAAACAAAAAAATCATTCCAATACTAATTAGCTTTAAGGAAAAATTGGTAAACAGTCTAAAAAATGAGCTCTTGATAAATTTGTAATAAATGAAAAAAGTAGTACAACTCAATTTGTAGATGAATCCCCAAACGAACCAAATCTTGACCATGAGGTGAGTGATAAAATTGGTCATGGTAGTGATGAAGAAGTTAGGAGATTTTGTTTTCATATCTAAATTCATAGTATTATGGTGTTTTTTCTATTTGCACTTTATTTTCATCTTTATGTTTGATTTAGAAATAATAAGCACTAATATACTATCAATTTTCTCGACTGAAG
>MKEJ01053677.1:0-18033 GCA_001753735.1 Embelia ribes | reverse complement strand
TATTTGTTTATTTTTTGGAATTACCATTTTTGAGTTATTAATTTTAATTAAAGTAAAATAATTATTTAAATTTGGTTATTCATTGACGGGGGTGGGGGCCAACGGGAAAACCCGACTTCCGCTAGGGTCGGGATGAGGAAGGCAAAATTGCCTCCAAAAAGGGCGGGGCAAGGTTGGGTAAGGCAAAATTTGCCCCCGCCTCGCTCCGTTGTCATCCTTTTGTCATCCTTATGTATGCGCCTTCAACATTATTATACTTGATGTGATTTTCAATTTTATTATTTGGTTTAGACATTGGCTTAATTTTGATTAATCTTTAGCATATAAAGCTCGACGATGGGTGAAACTAGGGGTATTTAGATTCAAACCAATCCAAAAAAAATTGTAAATCGATCCAAAATAACTGAAAACCGATCAAAATCGATTTGAATTGAATATATATTTTTTTATGAGAACCGAACCGTTCGATTATAGTTGTAATTTCTGAAACCGAACCGAACCAAACCAAACCGAATCGTAATACATATACAACATGCGTTGTATGCTATTATGTTGTGCGTTTTGTGTTCCCATTTTATATAATATACAGAGGTTACCAGACTTTTAGGCTGCTTGTTTCTTTTTTAAACTTTGAAACTTTTGCTTCTTTTTTATATAAGACTTGCGCATGACCTGAGTAACACAGTAAGATCATAAATTTGTCATTTTGTTTTGTCTTTTTTTTTAAAAAAATGAGGTTCTATTTTGTTTTATCCAAAACTTCTCTGCTCTCAATTTGCATTTAAAAATATGTAATAATGCGTTGATAAAAAAACGAATTAATCGAACCGATCCAAACTGCATTTAATCGGATTTGATCGGATTTGATTTTTTGAAGAAAGTCATCCAAACCGAATCAAACTACATGCTTTTTCTATCTTTAGATCGAATGACTGTTTGCCTCAAAGCCAACCCAAGTCGAATCACGAACAACCACAACCGTAGATGAAACTGTGTCCAAGTGAAAAGACAAAACTACTCTTCAATTATTTTGTTACTAAAAAAACTAAAGGGTTGGGGCATGTTTGATAATTATATACACGAATAGTAAATTGTGATTCCCCACTTTCCACATGGTCCGGCTCTCTCTCCTCTTGGTAAAAACTTTGGTACATTATTGTACGGTAGTATAAATTTATCACAATGTATTATAACACTTATATAATATGTTATAATTTTTTGTAATATGTTATAACTCTATTATTTTATTATTAAAAAAAGTACTTGATCATAACATATTGAATAAAGATCACAATATATTGAACAAATATCACAACATATTATAAATAGTGTCATAACATGTGTGTGGTAAAATTATTTTGCTGTATAGTACAGTTACTATACCAAAAAATCTTCCACATCTGCGAGATAAATAAAATTCATACTAGAATTTATCAATTGTATATAGAAATCATATATAGCATTTCTTTATATTTAAAAGCGGAGTAATTCCTGAGATTGCATCAAATTTTATCATGTACCAATGCAACTCTTTTTAATTCCCATAATTTACAATTAATTGGCGCTGAAATGGTAGTTATTATCAGTTATAAAAAAACAAAAATATAATTTATCTAACGTTTAACTACCCATACGTTACACTTTTTCCCACAATTTCTCTCATTTCCATCCTCTTCGCTGCTGATATTTATATTCTTAATGTCTATAAATTTTCACTTAGTTTGAAAAAAAAATTATTCTTAATCTATATTTAAAATTTGATTATAACAATTTGAGGCACACGCATTACGTGTGTACCCCGTAAGCTAGTTATAATAACGGGTGACCAAGCGTTCCACGCTATTATATGGGGCGTGGTTTTTAATTTTGTAATTTATTTTCTTATGTTCGATAGGCATTGGCTTCACTTCGATTAATACTAACCACTGGTGACCGTTATATGGGACATGGTTTTAATTTTTTAATTTATTTTCTTATGTTCGATGAGACATTGGATTAATTCTAATTATAGGCGACGGGGTGTTCAATGCGATTATATGGGACGTGGCGGTGGATCCAAGCTTCCAGGGACTGGGCCTCGGGAAGGCCGTGATGGAAAGATTAGTCTCCGAGCTGTTACAGAAGGGCATCACGAATATTGCACTGTACTCGGAGCCTCGTGTTTTGGGGTTTTATAGGCCGTTGGGGTTTGTGGCGGATCCGGAGGGGATCCGGGGCATGGTGTATTCTAGGAAACAAAAAAGTAAGAAATGAAAAATGAATAGGAGATTTTGATTTCTTTTTTCCTTGAATTTTTTTATTTTTTTTTATGAAATTGGGTGTACATTATTTATTTTGTTTTTGACGAAAGGATTATTTTTACCGTAAAGCTCATCGTAGACTGTTATATTTAAAATTAATGGCTGATGAGAATCCAATATTTTGGGGTGGCAAACGGTCCCGAACGACTTTGCGGTGGGTACCGAGCAGAGCAGTTCGTTCTATAGCGCTGGTCTGCATTGCCAATCCAGTAGCTAATTTGAAAATTACGATTAAATAAAAGTAGAGATCAAACTGGAATAAACATAAAAATTAGCCTAGAAATTTAGAGTCCAAAAATTAGGGCCATGCAAATATTAGAAACAAATAAAAATCTCCAGCAGATATATAGTAATAGAGAGGATCCTATTCCCCTTTATGCAAACTAAATCAGCAATTAATTTTTAGAAGGTCCAAGTATTACACGATTAATTCAAAGGTGCAACTACGGCTTGCTCGCGCTCGCCCACGAGCCTAGTCATCACTTCGTCGCTCGCCCCACCACCGGGGCAACCACGGTAGCAAATGCTGTCTAGACATGCGCAAAATCCACACCCTCCACACAAAGGCGAACAATCATCATGCACCTCACAGTATGGAAGTTTCGGTTTGTCTCCACCAACACGTACAAAAAAAATGTCAAAAAAATAATCATGAATAAGGCTTAAGGAAACGATGTGAATTATGATAATCCCACTGGTGAAAAAAGTTGAATGATTTCAATTTCGTCCCTTTTTTTATTAATTCATATCTCAATTTAATGAGATTTTATAGAGTAAAACCAAAACTATCTTAAGAAATAATCGTGTACAAAATAAAACTAAATAATTAAGAAAAATAACTTAATATGAAGTAAATCAAAGAAAAAAATACCTGCTACAACAATGGCCACCGTTACAATAATGAGCAACAGAGTGAAGTTGAATGTATTTTTCTTCATTTTTTTGAGATCTCACTAAAAATTACAATAGACTAATTTTGTAGCCCCTATGGCTATATAAACGTCGGAAAATAAATTTCTAGAATGGGATGAAATTTGACCTTTTAATAGAATCGTAATCAATTATAATTTGATTTCATGGAGTGAAATTTGAACTTTTTATGGAATGGGTCTCTAAAAAAGTGCAATAATTGATTTCTTTCTATTATCTTATAATGTTAAGAAATATATTAAATTTGATTTTATTCATATAGTTTTTAGAATAATTATATGTTTCCTATTTAGTATTTAAACTGATTTAATTTGATTGGATTATTATTATAAAATTTTGATTTGATCTTGTTGTCATTGTGCAAGATTTATTAACTCCTCGTTATATTTAATGTGATATCAAAACCTACTATTATTGTACATGAGAGCCTAAAAGCACTGTTTATCGACCGCCAGTTATAAGAACCACCACTTAAACTGGTTGCAATCGGCGGCCCAACCTATTTGTTTTTCCTTTAGCTTTCACATAATAATAATAATAATAATAATAATAATAATAATAATAATAATAATAATAATAATAATAATAATAATAATGACGATGATGATGATGATGATAATAAGAGCCTAAAACCTCATTCTATTTATCCTTATTTCTTTATTCTCCACAGTATTTAATCTTTAATCAAAAAATAATTATTGATTGTGTACTGCTAAAAATCACCTACCTCGATTTACTGTAAGTGCAGTTTATTGTCGGTAGTATTATTATCGGCTATTTACTTATAACTGTTGTTGGTTATACTCACCTCGGTCTACTGTAGGTGATCATGATTTATCCACCTCGGTCTACTGTAGGTGTGGCTTTTATTGATCGTGTCGTTATCGGCCTTCTATCTATCATTATTACTATTTGTATCCACCTCAATCTATCGTAGGTATGACAACTTCGAACCGTATTGTTATCGATTTCTAAATTTTATTTCCCCTTTGTTGTTTTCTTTTCGATGCAAAGTGTAACTTGGTTGAAGATTGAAGATTTAAGATTGCGGAGTGTGAAGTTATAAGTATTCATATTTAAGATTAACATTGTGTTTCACTTCATGTTCATCTTGAATAGGAAGTATTAAAAAATATATCATATTTGATTTTATTTTTGTAATTTCTAAAAGAATTATATGTTTACTATCTAGTGTTTAGATTGATTTAATTTGATTGTATTATTATTATAAAGATTCGATTTGATCTTGTGCAAGATTTATCAACTATATATATAGCTGAGTTTCTACTGTTTATTTAACACCCCTCAATAAATTTATTTCTCTTTATTATATTTAACATGTAATAAAAAACATATGTGCTCTATGCCTTTAAATGCAATTAGGGATGCAAATGAGTCAAACTTAGCATTGGGTTGTTTAGGTTCGACTCATTTGGTCAATAGGGGTGTTCAGGCTAGTCCAGGGCTCATTTAGGCTCAGTTTGGGCTTGATTCATATGTGTAAAGCTCGACACGAGTTCGGCCAACTTAGATTGGTTCATTTAACAACTCATTAGGCTCAAGTTGTTTAGCACCTCATTAGGCTTGTCTCATTTCAATATTCATAAATTGCTTAGAGTCACCAAATACTTAAAAAGTTCAATATTAGTATGAATCTATTGTAAAATTAAAATATAATAATAACTTATTAGCATATATCAAATATTTAATATGAATTATATTGATTTAAATGTGTAAATTTACTTTTTAAATATGAAATTATATATCTTTTTGTTTCAAACCTACTCAAATGAATTTGAGTCTTTAACGAGCAAAGTTGAGAGTTATTCAGATTCAGCTCGTTTATTTTTTGAGTTCTCTTTATTGTTTAGGCTCGATTCATTTATAAATAAATGAGTTTAAACCGAATCATTAACGAGCCGAGCTAAAATTTATTTATAAACAACCCAATTTATTTGCAGAGCTAAATGTTTTACAGACATGCGTACACTAATATTCCTCACATAAAAGTTGTGAAACATTCAGTTCCTTGATATGTGGATCATGTAAAAAAGATGTGATATATGTTATGTCACTTTTGCAACATATTTGAAAACATAATAACAAACAACACTAAAAAGAAACTGCAAATATCGAATCTAATTATTAAGTATAATATTATACGCTGATGTAAGTATATATAGCTCACCATTTAATTATAACTCTTCATCCGTTCTATAAATAGCCAGTGGGAAAAAAGAGGCCGGCAAAAGAGAGAGAAAATGAGTATGGGAATTGAGTTATTTTGATGCAAATTACAAGTTTTATTTAATACGTTGCACTTCTTTTTAATCTCTCATTTATATAAATAAAAACATATACCAATTCTAACTCTGTGAATTAGGTCTAAATTAAATTTATCTTAACTTGAGATTAAACCATATAATTCTTATGTATCCTATTTTACATTCCTGCAAATTCCTTTATTCATTTCCAGCATTTTCACAACACATTTCAATTACAAGGACCAAGTGCCTAATTATTTGATTCCCATTATTTTAAAAATGCTTTTTATTTATTTATTTATTTATTTTTGTTAGTGTTACAATTGCTTGTGACAATTGTGTGCAAGCTAGTATTTATTTATTTTTGTTAGTGTTACAATTGCTTGTGACAATTGTGTGCAAGCTAGAATGACCATTACGGGTATCTTACACACCGTAACTTTGCGCTATAACATTATGCAAAAAATGTACTTTGTACTAGTGTTTTCTTTTCGAAAATACGTATTATATATACAAAAGTGTTCATCTTGCAAAGTGTATCTATTTACTTACCTAGGTTTCGTTTTTCCTTGAGAGAAATTATTGATTAATACAATATTGATCCAAAAGGTCTTTTAAGTGTGATCTATTTATTTATATAGAGACCTGAGGAAGCTGAAAAATGAAATTTCAAGATCATAGGCATGTATAAATAGAGCCAAAATAAAAAAATATATACAAAAAATAAAAAACTCCGGTCACCAATGCATTGGGTGTGGGAGAGGATTCCGTTACTCGAAACACCATCAGGTAATATAATTCCAGAACGAGGCTTCATACCTCTCGTGGACTTGCATACGGCTCTACTTGCGAATAGAAGTGGTTGTTTGGACTTTTTCTTTCCTCTTTTTGCTTCCATGCTTCTTGAAAGAGTTTGCTTGAAGTTTTTCACCAACGAGGAAGGGCGTATTATTGATCGCAAAGCAAATAAGTAAATATTACGGAAAAACACCACGCAGTAATCAATAGTTCAGGATGGATGTTTCGGGCTTCAAAGATATGTAGGGTTCTAATAAAAGTTGTACATATAGCTCATTGGTTTGTAAATTGTTTCTTAAGAAAGCGACTTGTCATGTTCGCCAATATTTGTCCGGACAATTCCCCATCAATATACTCCTGTTGAATTGAGTCTGGCAGATGGAATGACGGAAGAACTATGTCTCGGGTAAATAAGTTTTTGCCAGTTAAGACGTGGAAGCCGATGAACTAAAAAGGTTTTGGACTTCCTTGGCTTGCAATATTCTCAAATTGATCACTATTATGTGTATGTCATCCTGAGAAAAAGTTGTATGTATACGTGTACCATTCAAGAAAAAGCTAAAGTTTTAGCTTAAAAAAGGCACCTCATGTAATTAAAAATGAAATAGTAACTGCTTTCGTAATGAAGAGTGCTAAAGTTTCAGCACCATCCACACGCTTGTTCTGAATATCTCTAATTGAGTTCCTTTATAAGCTTTGGGTTGATTTAGGTTAAGCTTTCAACCAAACATGGAAATAATAATAATAATAAATGCATCCGGATTAAAGTTTCTATCTTCTTAAAATTACAATAACATTGAAAAAATAGCTTAAAAACTCAGCAGCTAATTTTGCACCAGATTTAAGCAAAAAGTAGGAGAGTGCAGTGTTGATAAAGAGATAGGGAAATAGTTGTAACCAAAACTCAGCAGCTAATGGTTGTAACCAAAACAAACTAATTCCCAGATTTAAGCAAAAAGTTGGAAACTTTACTAATGGTTGTAACCAAAACAAACTATTTCCCTATCTCTTTATCAACACTGCACTCTCCTACTCAGGAATCTGCAGTGTTTCTACAAGGGCTTGTTTGGCCGCAACTTATAAGTTCTAGTTTTTCAGTTGTTTTGATTAAAAACTGAACAACATTCAGCTATTCATCTTTTAAGCTAAGCTTATTTATCATTTTGTCCTAAATAAATAGAAAATTTTATGCTAAATACATCCTACATTTTTATTAGACAGAAATAACTTGGATGAAACCAAACAAACCCACAGTGAATATTGTTACAATCGCTTATACGCATACTTGAAAGATTGCCAGGGTACAATTGACAAAACTAAGATAAATATGTCGCAGTAAAATTTGAGTAGTTTAGCTAAATGGAATTGAAAAGGCCATATCAAAGGTAAATTTTCTCATCAAAAACGAATAATTGTGCATTGGAAAATAACAAAGCAAGCAAGCTCAACTGTAAATAATTTCAGCTTACCAATCCCCATTTTGAAACAGTCGCTTTTGACCACCCGGTTGGTTTGGGTAAGGGAGGCCCAGGTCCCTCGCCCGCTTCTTTTGCGCTTCTTCATGTGCTTTGCCGCAATGGGAATCCACGTCCGACAGACCGTTCTCTAGCTCTTTAACCAAGTTCTCAAAATAGGTTCGGGTGACGCTCGTAAGCTTAATCAGCTTTTGGCGGAAAGTGTAGAAATCATCTTTAGGCTCATTCTCATCGTCGACGAGAAAACCTTGCAAGTCCTTCTCGGCACATTGATGAAGCCTTTCCAATCCCAACTCGGCCTCGCCTTGCAAATACTCGAAGAAAGTCCTTTTACCATTTTCTTCCTCCGGAATGAAGTAACCATACGCGTAAGACCACTTCAAGGCTCGCCGACACTCGACTATCTGTATCCAAGCTTCCGTAATAAACTCGAGCTCCGTTACCGGCTTCGATAGCTTGAGTTTGAGCTTTTCTAGATTCACCGCTTCCATATTGTGCAAGTCCGCGAGAGCTTTTAGCCTTGACGATTCATTGGCAGCCCAACGCTCGTAGTGATGTGTGTATCTCATGATGGACATTTGAGCCATTTCTCGCCTGCTCTTGGCCGAACTTGCCTCTTGTGGAAACCGGTTGCACGTGTAGCCCCTGTGTTCGGACCAAGAACCCAGGCATACCCAGCAGAACTGGAAATGGCAAGGTGCCCTACACGTCATGTGCATACACCCGATGCTCTTCTCGATTGGCCGCTTGCACTTTGGGCAGGGCTTCGTGTACGCCAGTATCCAATTCACGTTCTCTGCCTCTGTGCTGTTTTTAATTGCCCACTTGGCCACAGTGTCGCAATCCACTGGTCGGTGCGCCTCTTCCGTGCAGTTCCAACAAAACACGTGCGAACACAGGCAGGAGACATCGTAACCGCTGCTGCAGCTGCCACCATCATCGAATTCGATGGCCATCTCGCACCCGGGTGCGGGACACCACTTGGTCTTCAAGTTGTCCTCGATATACGAGCGGAGAAGGTAGCCTGCGTACTTGTCCTTATCTGTATCGGAAACCAATCGATTGACCATATCCCGGTCAACAACTGCTCTGCAGGACAGATCCGGGCACCTGAGCCTCAGGCACGCGAGTCCGCCCTCGATCGACGTACTTATATAAATCCACCAGCACATGCCGCAGAATAGATGGCCGCATCCAGCATGTGCCGCGTCATCATTTCCGTACGTCTCGAAGCAGATTCCGCAACTGAATTGCTTTTTAGAATCACTCGAAACTTCCCGGTTCGATAACAACAGGCCCGAGGACTCGCGAACCGCAGCCTCATCCGAGAACCAAGCCTCATGCACTGCGGCGGGACTCCATTGGTGGCAGCAGAGGAGGATGGCCGCGGCGGAAGCCGAGACGGAGAGGACGGCGGCGGATGTCCGCCTCCGTCAAGACGGTATAGTTCTTTCGGAAGGGAGCAGGCTGCACCTCAAGATCGCTGACATCGTCGCTGGCATCATCACTGTTGTATTCATAATCCTCATCATCTGAGTACATATTAGCTCCCTTCTAAGCCCTCTGTAGCAAGAAGATAATTCATTTTATTAAACAAATATTAGGGTTAGGAAGTGATTATATATGATGATGAGTATAAATAAATTATAGTAAGGATTTAGATAGAGATTAGAATACCTGGGGAATAGGCTTTACATCAACAAACCCACCAATTAAGTGATCAATATTGGACTAAGAGAAACAAACCATTTTCTAGAATTGGTGATTTGTTTAATGAATTTTCATTGATTTTATCAATTGAGATTTTACTGTTGGCTTTGTTTCCTCCTCAATTGAGATAAGGAAAGATTGTGCTTAAGAATCTTTATTGGTTATCAAATAAAACTGAATAAGAAGTAAATTATACTTTGGTCCCATGAGGTTTCTAAACATACAATTTTCCCCTAATTCATAATTATTATTCATTCTTAAGCTGACAATTGGGAAAATTAGATAAGGACTATCATGTCTTGAGATAGCAGTGTGAATGATTAATGGGTGGGGTTTTACCACCCATCTCCTTTAGGTCACACCCAATACAATGTACAAAGGTTAAAAAATGAGTCTTAACTATCTGTAACACTTTGGAGGCAAAAAAAAAAAAAGTGCAGAAAGATAAAAAGTCAGAAAAACAAGTATGGGATAGAAAGATTCATATTTTAAGTTTTATTTTATATGTTGTACTGACCACTACAAAAAGATGTTGGCTTCAAAACCACATGTGCACGGCGTCGATCATAATTTTACCGATAAGTACCGAGTATCGAATTATAAGGACTCCTATTGACGAGAAAAATTACCTAGGCATTTCTATCAATTAAAAAACTAAAAATATAAACATCATCAAAGGGCAGTCGACTATATCTAAAACGCAATATAAAAAATAAATAAAGACGACTTACCACTAATTTGACTCTGATACACGAGTATGCTATATTCTCCCTCACATACTAATTCAAATCCCGAATTAATAAATTAGATATTCTGTGGAAAATAATTATCAAATTTATTAATGCAGCTAAAGCACCTCGGGAGTGCCATCAGAGCATGCTTGTAACTACACCCCAGGGTTTCGAAAGACCTGCATAGGTCAAAACCCCAATTATTTTCCGAAAACCAAATTAATTGCCCACGGCATATGTAAAAATATTGTTCAAACCTCTAAATTACTACCTAGTAGTTATTAAATTCTTAATTAGTATGTGAGGTCAAAAGTTGTCTCATAATATCACTGTCAAATTAGAGCAAGTATAAAAAAAACTAGCTACTCATGGTAATGGAAAAAAAATACATAAATAATCTAAATAAATACGAAAGATTTAAGCTAGGAGAGGCAAAATATAACTTAAAAATATGAAATAAGCACATAAAAGTAAAGATCAACCCTAAGCATGAAAGAAATTTGTAATCTTTAAAATAAAAACTAACTAATTAAGCATGCAAAATTTAGAAACTAAAATTTTAAAACTAAAAAAATTGGAGAAATACTCACAAAGTATGAACAAGATGAAATAGAAAGGGGAGGATTCTCTCTTGGTTTCAAAATTAACTCCAAAATAAAAACTAAATTACTCTGCTCCTACTCCTAATTATTGAAACTAAAATTTAGAGATTTTGTTGAGAGAGAAGAGATGAAAACAAGTTGTACTTTTTTTTACAAAATTGAAGATGAAGATGAGATAAAGTGTAAGAAGCTTCTCATGGATGCTTTACTCTTTTTTTTTTCTTTGGCAATATTATACACATTACTAGTTAGCAAAGAAAAATTACAAAAATACCCATCAATAGTATTTTCTTCACATAACTCAAAGCTATCAAGTCATCTGTCATGCTGTTCAAAATGTCAACGGAGCCGTTTGAACGGTAATCCCTGACCTCTGCACTTTTGAACTTTTCATGTCTTAGCCATTTTTTTGCATGTTTTCAATTTTGTTCTTCATTTACTTGCTCTTAATTTTCTTCAAAACTTGTTCCTTGAAATTTATTTTCGCTTTCCATATGTTCTCGAGTCTTGAAGAATTTCTTCGAGACTTTTCAATACTTTCGAGCTTGAATTTTCGCCTTTTTCCTACAAAACAATATTTCAAACAAGTAAATAAGAACAAAACCAAAGCTATATAATATGAGGTCAAATGAAGTTAAAATAGTGTAGACAATGTATTGGAAACTACATTTTCTGTATCTTGTCACACCCATCAACTTGAAGGTTGCTAGTCCCTAGCAATACATTAGCTAGAAAGTACGATACATTGAAGCTCAAAATTATCAATATTCAACCGAAAGAAATTAGCTCCTGTAAAAAATTCGCTAAAAGTTTTCACACTTAGAATTTGTTAGAATATATTAGAATATATTCTCCATTATGTTAGAATATATCATTGATCATGTTAGGTATAATTAGTACATGTATATGATTAGAATAGGAAATAGTAGGAGAGAATCATGTCAGTGATTGATATGTGATTGATTGTAATTGATTCTAAATATTCTCTAGTGTTTCCCTATAAATAAAGACGGAGACAACCCAATTAGGGGTGCTCACAATTTATTCCATATACTCTTGTCATATTATCTTTGTTTACATTTACATGGTATCAAAGCTATCGATTATTAGCCTCCGAAAATCCATTTTCATTTTGTTTTTGTTTTGTCTAATTGTGGAGGTATAGACTAAATCCTCTATATCCCTAATAAACCCTAGTTTAAACCCAGTTTTATTTGATCACTATTTGATCAATCTATTGAAGTTTTATTGTCAAATCAAACCTGAAATTAGTCTTCTCATCATTAGTCGAACCCCAACTACCATTCCCGACCATCGGAGTCTGTCCCACGCGCCATCTGCTCCACTGTGCGTGGTCTTTACGCACCATCACAGGCTCTCACCTACCCCAGATTTGCTCATCTCTTGTTTAATTGTAGGTTGTTATCTTCAATTTGTGGTTTCAAACACAGTTTCAAATCAAACAGGTTCGATTGGTGGCTGTAACCTTTGATTTGAAGCTCACCTGATACTCGCCAGACACAATAGGTTGAGTTCGTCAGCTGGGATCATCGTTGCTGGTTTGGGATGTAGGATTGCTTTATGAAATTAGTCTAAAGATGGTTAAACAAAAAATAGCATCACCTTGGTATATTGATGATTTTAAAGTTACAATTCACAAATTTTAAATAAAATGGTTCGGCCCTAGTTGCAATCCGATAAATGACTATTTTAATTCACCCCTAGCATATTAATTAATCTAAAATATTACTAATTTTGATTCCGAATTCATAAATTATGTTTTTTCAAGAAAATGGTTTTCAAGTATATAAATCAATTAAACTACCTTGAGAATGCCAATGGAGCATGCTTATAACTATTCTCGAGGATTTCGGAAGACTTTCATAGGTAAAAAAACCCAACTATTTTCCAAAAAAATGAATTACTGCAACGGCATATATACAACATATTGTCTAAATTGATAATTTCTACTTAATAAATCAAAGTTCTAAAATTAACATGTTAGGTCATCATTTAAGTCATATTATCATCATCACCTAGGGCTAAACCAAATAAAACATAGCTATTCATACTAAAAATGAAATAAATAAGAGTACTATGAACAAAAAGACTAAACATTATTTTAGAAATTAAAATGACAATACTATGTAAAAATTAACATTTGTGAGCTGACAAACCATAGAACATGAATGATCACTAATTAATAACTACGACATATATAGAAACTAACTGAACCACTATTTTCTTAACTAAATTTAGAGACTAAATTTAGAAAGTAGAAAAAAATAAAGAAATTAACTTTCAATCTATTTCTATAACATGAATTTAACTAAAAAGTACTCAAAACATGCTTAACTATGATTCTTGCAAGAAAATAACAACTAGCTTAACAATAAAAATTAAAGACGGTGAAGAAAACAACTCACAAACCATGAACATAAATGAGAAAATGGAAGGGAATAAGCATTCCCTCATCTTGATTCCAAAACTTCAACCCAAACTTGATATTAATTCATGAAAAACTAAGCAAAAATTCATAATTTTTAGACTCTTCTCTTGGAAAGAGAAGTAATGTTTCATTGTGATCAAAGATTGATCCTTGATTAAAAAGTGGAAAAATCCACCTAACATTAATAAACTACATTATTACAACAATCATACTGCTAAAAATGCATTGGAAACCAGCAAAACAAGCCCCAACAACTCCAAAAATCAGTATCTTCACGTGATTTAAAGCTGGCCATTATCTGATTGAGCCTTTCGAACGGTTCTCCTTGGGATTTGAAGATTTGGTTTTATTTTTCAATGCCTTGGCCATATTTTTACATTCTTGTTCTTCAATTCTTGCTCTTGAATTCTTCAAAACTTGTTTCTTGAAATTTAATTGCGCTTTCTATATGTTCTTGAGTTTTGAAGAATTTCTTCGAGACTTTTCAACACTTTCGAGCTTGAGTTTGCACCTTTTTTCTACTAAACAATATTTCAAACAAGTAAACAAGAACAAAACCAATGCTATATTATATGAGGCCAAATGTAGTTAAAATAGCATAGAAAATGTATAGGA
The DNA here is from genome assembly GCA_001753735.1 of Embelia ribes. Lineage (NCBI taxonomy): Eukaryota > Viridiplantae > Streptophyta > Magnoliopsida > Ericales > Primulaceae > Embelia > Embelia ribes. Next base: position 4,159 of record MKEJ01053677.1, on the reverse strand, counting down.
AACTACATTTTTTGTGTCTTATCAAAGAGCTTGCTTTAGTATTTCATTTCTGTCGATGATGCTTTTTTCCTTTTCAAGCAGAAAACACTCATTATATGGGGAGATCAAGATCAAATATTTCCATTAGAATTGGGGCATAGATTGAAAAGGTGTGCTCAACTTATAGCGGTTTTGAATGTAGTTTATATCTTTGCTAAAAGAAGATCAGTATTCTTTTGTAGTTTATATATTCTTAAGTTTTAGAGTACCGTCTATTGAACAATTTTTGTTTGTAGGTATATTGGAGAAAATGCTCAGCTTGTGATTATCAAGGATGCAGGGCATGCTTTGAACTTGGAGAAGCCTAAAGAGTTCACCAAACACTTGAAGGAATTTCTTATTGATCCATTTTTATCACCCCCCACACATATAGATCACTAAAGATGATAGCAAATTTCCAATAAAATGGGAAATCTTTGTTTTAAAATCTCAACACACCTTGTACAGTTGTCAATTTAGCATACATTTCCGCCTTCATTTTCTTATTTCTTTGCAAGGTCTAGGCCTTGCTATTTTGAGTTTTTAGTATGGAAGAGCACAAGTTTCAAATTCATTAACATTGCTAAGATTTTTACAGCTTTGATTGTTGTGGAATTCATATATCAGAATATGATTAACAGGATAATGGATTGACGAAACCGCAACTATCTTGGAATGTTGAAACTTCAGGTATATTCCACCTTTTTCGTCTTTGATATACGATTAGTGTACTTTCCTCTGTGTCGGATTCTAGTATTATAGCTATGATATATGTGTTCATACGTATCTAGTTGTTAGTTAATGATTCGGGACCATAGCTCAAATACATGCACATAATTATGCAAACAGATTTTCCAGCTAGGAATTTATACAATTTTAGCATAGACTAGTACATAATTATCCAATTTTATTTTTGAGCTGGTGGAATATATATTAGCATGTGAAAAAAAAATGGAAACAGCATATGGGAAGCCTTGCTATTTGAGCAGCTACTATTATTCCATAGAGAAAGAGAGGGCATTCGATGTGCTACATTCCACTTGTTAGCCCTGAATAGATTTATTCAACAATCACTGGTTACTTATTTCGAAACAGCTAGATTTTATTGAAAGCTTTTATTAGTTTGATTTTAATCATTCATTTGGCCAGGAGTTCGATGGCTGTGCTCTATAACGTAAACTGTTTTCTGTGAATATCGAACTTCTCACTAGAAGTGAGTTGAGGAACCTGCAAAAAATGAAGCATGAGATTAGGAAAAGCTCAAGAAAATTACTTTCACGATAAAAAATAATGAAAAATTTACACTAAGAAAAAGTTAACTCTGATTTGTAGTAGCATATGTTTGTGGTCCAAGTGATGGGCAAGTGGTTTGCTCCCTTAATTTGCTCACATAGGGGTAGCCACCATTGGATTGGTTACGACCATTTGAGTAGTAGGGGGCCCAAAAGCTACTAAACCCATCCAATGGTAGAAACCTATGTGAACAAATTAAGGGAACAAATTAGTGTAGCCCCGCTTCTTCCTATGCTGCTTGTGAAATGCAGTTGATGAGCAATGGAATTTGATTTAGTTTCATAAATTTAAATTATAAAACAAATTGTACAACGACTCTTACAAAATCAAAGTAGGCAATCTACAACGTAATCCTGTTTCCTTTTATTTATTATGCTTATATGCAGAACTACCTGTGGTGTTGGTGGTACAACATTAGGGCCATATAGGCGCTTTTCAGTCTCACGAATTTGAGCACGGATTGACTGGAGCAAGCCACCGTAAGTCATTCCGCCACCGTAAGTCATTCCACCACCGTTAGTCGTTCCACCATTCTCCACTGATTGGATGAAGCTATAAGTCATGGCGCCAGTTACGGTGCCACTCGAGAAGGCCTATCAAAGTTGAAAATAATCATCTGTAAGTATTACCATCCGATCTAGTTCAAATTCATCTGTGCTTTTATTTTAGCATCCCATGTTTTATATCTTCAGTTGCATTCGCCTTGGATGTTGGTCTACGAAAACTAATTTCTACTTTTAGTATGGTGAAGAGAATTCATTCGTTAATTAGTACCAAAATTTGTAACATTCACGTAAATAGAGCACTAACCGTGGTGTCTAGGGAGGTCTCATGATCATCACATGCACTAAAACAGATTGCTGTACCTCCACTGGTACCTTTATAAGCATATGAAATTCGGTGATCTTCCCATGCATAGTATCCTTGGCTGTTTGAGAATAGCAAGCAATAAGGTTGCGCTACATTAGATTTTTCACTAAATTATTTTTAGGCTTTCATAAAAGAAACTGACGTATTTAGCATATTGGTTCTTAAAGCAGTTATAGATAAATATGCAGGGTTCCATTGGCCCCAAAGTTTCTTACTAAAGCAAAATAACATGCCAATGGAGTTTTCACGAGTTCTGATATTCCTGGCCTCAAAAACAGTGAAAGCTACAAGATACCAAAATTTGAAAAATCTGGAAAATGGATCAAATTGGCCCCTAGTTTATTAGTTATTTGTTAAAGATTGGATATGTAGCTTACTGGTTCATTTTGCACATGAATGGCAGGTCAAGCAAAGTGCCACTGTGGGAAGTATCAATGACGGCGTGGAGTTTGGCACCATGGGGGATTGGCCTCACAATAGTTTCATTGATCTCGTCATCCAATATCTTTCCCCGGGTCTGATAATCGACTGGGCTGAGTGATTCATCAAACCCATCAAACTCGTCACCATTGTCATCATCCACTCGTGAGCCATGGCCAGAGTAGAAAAACACCAGGGAGTCCCCTGCTTGGCACCCGCTGACGAGCCAATTCATCGCCATCTGGATGTTTTGCTTTGTCGGTATCCGGTTTGTGTCCCTCTCTTCTTCTGCAAACATACATACATATATGCAAACACAGCAGAAATAGGGAGTTTATTTCACGAGAATTGGACTTGTATTACATAACTATCAGTTCTGGGGCTAAATTTTGTAATTGTAAAATATTCATTTAGATATACTTATCCAAAGTTCAAACATCAGACTGTAGACCATTAGTCTCATCCCGTCCCTGGGCATGGGTTAGTCCAGTGGTGAATCAACCATTTTCTGTTAGGGGTTTAAGTCCAAATCTCAAATCTGGGGGCCTAGTCTTAGTTTTTCGAGGGAAGACATCATAAAATATTTGAATTTTATTTACATATTCCAATTATGGGTTAAACTCCTTTCCATGTATATGTTTAATTGTGTATCTACGTACGTGTAATGATATGGAGGGAGGGAGGGATACCTGTGAGGACTAGGACAGACTCATATGTGAAACCGAACCTGCGAGTCAGAAAGTGAGTCATCATCCTTACATTGTTGATGCTGCCCTTGACACTGTTTCTATGCCCGAGGTAGCTTACTCCAATTAATACTGCACGTTTCTTTGGGGATTGTGGTCGGTAATAGCCATAGTTATACTGCATAGGACTAGAGTTGTAATGGTGGCTCACTGCTGGGACTTGGTATTGGATCCTTGTATCAACGTAAGAACAGCAAACATGACACCACACAGTTGACACACCAGGTGGCGCAAATAGAGTCGTTCCACAGTTGCATCTTGTTCGTACCATCTCTCCCGTGCTGTATCATAAGAAAGTGGTTGCTTTTTATGATAACCTTGTTGAAGATATTTGAGGGTAAGTTCTTGTTTTTAATTTGAAGAGAAGAAGCATTTAATATTCCTATCTTTATTTATTCCTTATGGATGGAGAACTGGGTTCCTTGTCTTTCAAAGTGCGTTCATATACATGATTATTTTATTTGATATGTTTGTAAGGTGAACCAAAACTTTTAGAATAACATGCTTTGCTATACGTGCAGGTCCAGGGATTTAGAGCTTGCTTTGTTACAGTTTTTAAGTTCAAACTTTTCTGCTTAATCTGATATTTTGGTCTAAAAGAACTAGAAGTTTTAATCTATGAAATTTTTTTGTTATTTATTTATTTTTGCTCAAATTATGAAAACGAACAAGCACTTAAGCAAGGTTCCAGCTGGCAAATGAGTTACAAGTTGAGGTTTGAGAACAGCATCTTTCACGCCCTGGGAGATATTGTTAGCCACTAACTTATTTTGTTTTTTGCAATTTGTTGAGTGGATCTTTTTTAGGATAAC
>MKEJ01053675.1:0-12080 GCA_001753735.1 Embelia ribes | reverse complement strand
GCAACTATACGGTCTCGGTCATACTTTTATTGGTAAGTACCGGGTATCAAATCTTAGGGACTCCTACTGATGAGGAAAATTACCTAAATGTTTCTATCAATTATGGAGCTATAAGGAAATATAGTCAATTTAAAAATTAAAATTAAACATCCCATGATTTATGGTGTGACTATGTCTAAAATGCAGTATAAAAGGAAAATAAAAGTGACATACTCCTAGTTTGACTCTGATATACGAGTATGATGTATCCTCTCTCGCATACTAATTTTTACTAAAGTTTTATTAGTTTGAACTCCGAATTCATAAATTAAAGTTTTTTTGTGGAAAATAATTATCAAGTTTATTAATGCAGCTAAAGCACCTTAGAAGTGCAATCGGAGCGTGTTCATAACTATGCCTGGGAGTTTCAAAAGATTTGCATAGGTCAAGACCCCAACCATTTTCCGAAAACATAATTTATTACCAACAATATATGAAAAAATATTGTCCAAACCAATAAATTACTACCTACTAGTTATTAAATCCTTAATTAGTATGTGAGGTCAAAAGTTATCTCATAATATCATTGTCAAATTAGAGCAAGTTTAAAAAAACTAGCTACTCATGATGATGAAAAAAAAAAGAAAGCATTTTACATAAACATGAAAGATTTAAATTAGTAGAAGACGAAATCTAAGCTAAAAGTGTGAAATAAGTATAGAAAAGTAATGATGTACCCTAAGCATGGCAGAAAGTTGCAATCTTTATAGTAAAAACTAGCTAATTAGGCATGTAAAATTTAGAAATTAAGGAAAAGTAAGAAATACTTACAAAGTATGAATAAGTATAAAATAGAAAGGGGATGATTCTCCCTTTGGCTTCTAAAATGGAACTTAAAAAATAGAAACTAAGTCATCTTACTGCTACTCCTAACTTTTAGAAACTAAAAGATAGAAAATATGTTATTGAGAGAAAATGAGAGCGTTGAGTTCTTCCAAGAAAGAGGCATAAAAGCCTCTTCATATGTTTCCCCATTAGGCCATTATACATACATAATTTTTGTCTAAATATGATCAAAATACCCTCTAATGCCATGTAAAACTAGCATTGCATGTCATAAAAAAAAATGGTCATATCTCGAACTAGGAAACTTGAAATTGAGCAGGTCGGAAACGTTAAAAAGATAATTTGACGAGCTTTCCAATCATATGCAGCTTGATAGCAAAATCGATTCTTATCAGCACTAAAATTAGCCAAAGTTCACATATTAGTATTGTTGTTCCATTCCTTAACCCATTTTCACACTTCTTCAATTCAAGCTCTTCTATTCTTCACTTTTTCAACTCTTGATTTCTACTTTTAAGTACATTTGGCACATCTTTCTTCATCTCGTATTTTGTATTTGTGTCTTAAATTATCAAGATATGTTTTTATTGTTTTTAAGCTCAATTTAGAACTAATTTCCTACAAAACTAATAAGTTGAACAAGTAAAAGAATTTGAGACATATAAAGTAATAAATCATATAATGAAGTGTAAAATGACCTAAACTACGTGCTAGAAATCATATTTTCTAGAACTAATCACATCCTCCGATTTAAATGTTGCTAATCCCTAGCAATGCACTAACTTAGAAAGCATGATTCATTGAAGCTTAATTAAATAAAAAATAAGAAATCAAAATATAAATAACCTAGAAACAAAAACAAAATTTTAACTCACTTATGTTGGAATTACGAGTGCATTTAGCATATGCAACAAGCCTTTAAAATCCAAGGTGTTCCTAGTAGACGAGTATAGTCTCGTGAGGGTTTACAATAATGATACCCACAAACGCCATAATGAGTTCCAACATTTGTCAATGAAGCACAAGAAAACTAGTTTTTAACGAGATGCAACATGATCTTGCAAATTAAACCATAAGCATTTTCTAATTCTCCTGACCAATGGTTTAAAGTGAACTCGACTCTCCATACCTGTACCCAATTATACAAAGGTTCATAATAGAACGAAGAATGACAACCAAATGAACACAAAAAGATTGCATATGAACTCTTTTACTTATCCAACTTAGGCTCAAAACCAAGTTTTTATTTAGGTGCTTTTAACATTTAAACTTTTCACGTCCACAATATAAGCCGATTTTTAATACAACATCATTCAAACTCATCCTCTCCTATTTCTCCAAGAATACTCCATACTAATTTTTAATGGCAAATTTTTTTTCTCAACTATTTTCACCATTATACTTTATACTTTTTTTTTTACCATTGTTGGGCTCTTTCACATTTTCAACCACTTTTAGCCTTTGGCTTAAATTTTCTTTTAAAAAGTGGAATAGGAATCAACATAGTTCTAAAAAAATATTGAGTCATTTTCTTTCTAAGAAAAGTTTTTATATGTTTTCAAACTATTTCAAACAGTCATTAACCTTCACAGTTTACATTTCCAGGCAATTTTCTTTAAGTGACATATATTGAATCTAATATACTAGCATGGCCACGAAAATAAGTATAATAAACTAGTCCTACCAATTATCCTTTACAACTACTCAAAAATTTTTCGTTTATTTTTTGACGTAAATCTTTGGAACTAAACATACACATACATACATGTAACAAGCCTATATCTCAACCCCCAACCATCTTCTTAATATATTCTACTTCTCCCCATAAAAACGTAAAGGTGTATACCAATAAAGCAAAATATAGATAGAGACAGCGAAAGAGGATTACACCAAGAACAACATAATAAAAAAAGAGTCAAGTATCTTATACCAGAAAAGTCTTGTGCGTGCAAAGATAGTGCATCCTTTTAGATTGTACATGTCATAACACATACTATGCACCATCTATCATTAATTACAACTATATCAATTGGAATTTCGGTTCTTTTGAAGGAAAGAAAACATAATAAGAAATAAATAAACAAAATTTAAAATACTTTGACCAAAATTTAAAAAAGAAATAGTTTCGTATAACTAGTAGCTTGAATTGAATATAATCCCCTATATTCCAAATAAGAAAGAGTCGTAGAAAATAAAAATAAAAATATGTACAAAAGAAAAAGGAAAAATGAGTAATGAAATAAAAGGGGGGGAAAGCTTATGTACAATAAATCATGGCTACTTGTCTTTCAATTATCATCGGGAGGGTCCCAGACTTCCCTCCTTTTCTTAACTTTCCTCTCATTTCTCATTCTCATACGAGGTATCACTATCCCAGTACTAGCAACAACCTTTTCCTATAACTTACCCATAGGAATATGCAAATTCGTTTTCAAGTCCAACTCATCATGACGTAACAAAATCTCTTACTTACAATCACAATTAGTAACAATTGTCTCTAAACTACCAGTAACGACAACTACGCCCTCTTTATATGTAGAGTCAACCTCTCCATCACTCAAAGATTGTATTTTAAATATGTTCATGTTGGTCTTAAACTCCCCAAAACTAAGTTCCAAATTTCCACTCCTACTATTTATTAAAGTATTGGATGTTGCAATGAAAGGATGCCCTAAAATGATAGGAATTGTACTGGGATTCTTTCTAGTGTCCAACACAATGAAATTGACTAGATAGACAAACTCACTAATTTTACATTAGTAAATTCTCAACTATACCCACTACCATTTGTCAATTATTATTTCCAAAGTGCAATATCGTCTCATGGGATTTTAGCTCACCAATTCCTAATTGATTATAAACCGAAAGCGGAAGGAAGTTCACACTAGACCTAAGATCAAGTTAAGTATTAGGTACCGAAAAATTCTCTATCACATATGAGATTATAGGACAACCAAGGTCCTCATATTTTAATGGGATATACGATTGAAAAACTGCACCCCAATGTTCCGTAAGGTAGACATGGTTATTTTGCCATGGTTTTCATTTAATCACATATATCTCCTTATAAGATTTGGCATATGATGGGGTTTGTTTGATAGCTTCAAGGGTATATTGATTTTTACTTGCTTAAGTGTATCTAAAATCTCATCGGCAAGATCATCTTGTGTAAGAGAATGAACTATTTTGGATTGAGTTTGATGTTGAGGAAAATGGTGGATGAGGTTTGTATGAATTGACTATCTCAACATCATCTTTGTTAAGAAAAAATCAATCCACTTTGACATCTCCTTTAAGTCCTTTCAAAACCTCATTAGAAACTTTTGGGTCTGACCGATCATTTAGAATAGGGTCTGACGATTGATTGCAGATCCCTGGAGTTCTTGATATTATTTTTTTCAAAGCCTGATTGATCAAAAAGTATTTGGATGATCGATTAGAATTTCTTAAAATATATTACCAAAGGCAAAATGCTTCAATCGATCATTGAGGCCTTAGGCTATTGATCGGACATCAATGTTTACTCTCCCAATTCATTTCCCCCCCTCATATTTGACTCTTATTTCCGAAATTTCATTCCCATACTTTAACATGATATAATTTATGTGCTCGTGGGGAAATATACACTTGGAACTATTCTCGGCCATGTGAATTGGTCAAGATGGATAGAGGGCAACTTCCCTCTCCATCTTGTTCAACTTCTTCATGATCTCCAATATAATTTCATTCATATCTCTCACCGATTGATCCAAATTCTCAAATTGTTGTTTACTTACACCTTGAGATGTATCGATTTCCCTAATATTTGGAGCAACATATTTATCGTTAGTAAGATATGATATTGATTGTAATTCTTGGCGAGGGGGATTCGGAATGAAAAGTGGTTGTATAGGGAAATGTTGGGAATGTGGGAAAGGTGCTTGAGGTGGAATAGTATAAGCGGACTGTAGATTCTTAAAAGGATTAGCCCATGAAAAATTTGGATGATTTATCCACTACTTAGTAAAAGTATTCAAATATTGATTGCTTTGTCCTTACCTGTGAATATAAAGTATATATTTGAGAAAATAGACTTGTTTACATTCCTTCATTGAGTGGCCTTTGGTGCTACAAAAAGAGCATGTCACCGATGAGGGAGTTGTTTCAACCGCTTTAACCTTTGAAAGATTAGCATCCAATATGTGTGTCAATGTGGTGATTATAGCTTTTAAGTAATCAATTTTACTAACTGAGTGCATGCCATTGCTAAAGATAAGTACATGTTGATTTTCAGTCTTAGGTACAAATTTATTCCAAGTGCAAGATTGTGATGCCCCAAATTCCGGGAATCCGGGGACGTGAGTTAAAAAGTAAATAAAAAAAAAGGAAAAGAAAATAACGTAAAATAAACACCATGCTCCACTTCATGACTACAACAAAGATCAACATATACATATAGCCTGCCTACTTAATAGTACATCAATAACATCAAAGTGAACTACCGAAGTTTACATCCACATCTTCAAGCAACTTGCTTGTCCAAAAGAAAATAAAAGCCTTATACATAAGTCTTGGTCTCGACTACAATACACAATAAAATGAGGCTATAACTTCTATGCCAACAAAAGTCACATCCTCTTACTCATAGGCATACTACTCAAGTATGTCTTGTGTTCCTTTTCTCCACCCCTACAAAACTGAATCAGCAAAACAATATACAAAGTAAAAGTATACGATCAGATTTTTAGCAATACGATAAAGATGAGTCTAAGTAGTATATGCTATGTATGTACATGTATTTGTACATAATTAAAAAATATTCTTCTAGTTATAAAGTTATACGTGCTTTCAACATGAAGGGAAAATCCTCAAGTCCTCCAATACCTCCAATATAAGACATATGCAACTATGATATCTGAACTATTATTTTAAAACCATTACATGCTCTAAGCATAAGGGGTAGTGTCCATCTACAAATGCCACTAATACCCTACATATGTCATCGCCATGCTCATCATATCAAAACTATAAGTAAAAATTGAATAGTATAACCTTCCATACATGAACCATGCATAAATAAATATCAACATGTCACACATGTCGATATAGAACCTGCTAATCATAAATCTTGTATACTAATACCGAACACATCTAATATTATATACACCGAATACACCAAGTACCGAATATACCAAGTTCCGAATACACCAAGTACCAAATTCACCGGGTACCAAATATACCAAACCATGAATTGTGCGAATATGTTCTCTACATAATTTATAAAAAGTTGGCAACTCATGCCCTTGTCTCTTTATAAATAAAATACCACATACCAAATACACTATAATTTATAAAGAGTTGGCAACTTATGCCCTCTCCTCTTTATAAATAAAACACTACACCACTCTTCGTAATTTATAAAAAGTTGGCAACTCACGCCTTCTCCTTTTTATAAATTGCGAACTCCGAATCATGAATGTAACACATGCCCCCGACTACGACAGGGCATTCAACTTAAGGCTACTCAAGTCCTCTTATGAACAGAACGAGAATGCGGATGTGCCATGATTATAAGCCTTGCTCAGAGCTGGCAGGTTGCTCATACTCCACGAATGGACATATTGCACATGTTTCTGAATGTATACTCCACCATCATATCCTCAATATGAATATATACTCTGCTAACATATCCAATATATGTATTCCTTTTTACTTCATAAAACAATATTTTCAAGCCATGAATATACCTTTAAAAACCTTGAAGGTATGGCTTATAAACTCCAAAACTATATTTTCTAATCTCGGAAATCATTCTCTTTTTCAAAACTCGTACCTCATTCTTTCCAAAATTTTTGCATCATACTTTTAAAACCTCTTTCAATCTTTGAAATTCAACTCCTTTCAAACTTTGAAAATTATCCTTTTTCAAACTTCAAAAGAACTTTGAAAATCCACCTGTTTTAAACTTTGAAAATCAACCCTTTCCAAACTTTATATCTCTTGAATACATAAGAAATTTTCAGTATCATACTTTTCAATCCTTTAAAAAAAATCATCCATTTTTAAAACATCACATCCAAACCTTCAAAACTCATCTCTTTTCCAAAACTTCATAAACTTTGTTTCCAACATCAGAAATCAAACATTTTCAATTACCGAAAATCATCCTTTCCAATACCACATTCTTCCGTTTCACAAGCCATGAGATTCCATAACTTGCTACCATGATATTACCGATTAGTATACTAAACTTTACCAATGAAGTTTTCATGCTTTGCATATAAATACCATTATGTATGATAAGAATTTTAATCTTTAAAAGCAACATTTGTTTTTAGGCCATAATATATGACATAAGTTTTAATGCCATATACTCACCATATAGGTTTTAAGGCCCCCAAAATATAGGCAAGTTTCTAGGTTGCGAAGTATACATATGTCCATTTGAACAACTTCTTACTGAAAGGCTACATTGCTAAATCCAACATACTTCGATCCATATATGCATATATAAGTCTCTATATATGTACCATTTCCTCTTTTTCCAAAACTGGTAAAATATCCCCCTTTTCAAATCTCCAACATCATACTTTCCAAAATTTAGTAATCAATATTTTGTTCAAATTTTGAATATTAACATTTTCAAACCTCCAAAATCATTATTTTCCTTAAATGGGTATAAAATAGAAATTCCATGATTTGCTACAATGCTAACTTTCAACAATTACGTTGTACTAAACATTTCCACCAATAAATATATGCCATTAATCTAATCTAACACTTTTTTACTACATATATTCATACAACGACATATATGTCCATGCCACGAAAATAGTCCAATCACCAAAATCTTGCAAGCCATGCAAGTAGATGATATAACAAGTATCTTTATGCAACAATTAAACAATGCCTACGAAAATAAAAATTTTATATCTAAAAACCATTTCCGACAATAACGACATGTCATACATGTCGATATAGATACAAAGACTCCAATTTATATTATTGTTCAAAATTTTTCGCATCTCTTATGCCTCCGAACATCACCAAAATACTCCACGAGTTCTAACCCAAAAACTCCCTCTTCTTGCACCTCTAATTCGGTCTACCTCTTCTACTTGAATCCCGTCGATCCTATACACAAAAATGGTCTACAATAAGTAAGGAAAATATTTTCTAATTTTATTTCAACAACTCAATTGATGTGAGAAAATTAACTTATGCTAATGAGAAGCCATCGTGATGATGAGTAAAAAGTATATTGGCCTCGAGCCCAAACGACCCATAAAATGATATGAAACTGAGGAAAAACCGAAACCCCTAGCCCCGTTAATTTGATCTATATTAAAGCCTCGGATCATAGTGAAACTATATAAATAAACGATCCATGAGATGTAAGGAACAAAGTTTACTAATTTACTTCAATTTAATAACTCAACACAAAAATCGAGGTAATAACAACTAGAAAATGAGAAGAGGAAACTTATGTTAAAATGTAACCCTCAAGATGTAGACTATGAATATACAAATATTTTTCACGAATGAAGTCTCGAGCTAGATGGATAGTCATGAAATAGCTTGAAGCTTAAAATACCACCACCATTCCCTCTCTCTTTTACTCTTTCCGGTTTAGCGGAAGAATGGAAAAAAGAAAGGCTTTTCATTAGATATAAAATACTGGACCCTACATTTTTCTGAATGGGTATTGACACCTTGTTTGTGTACCAACACCCTTGTGTATGTCGGTATTGCGTCCTGTGTGACAGGTTCCATCGTCTCCTGAAGGCTTTTCCAACTCTGGGTGTGCTGATACCCACCCTTGCTTCCCAACTTCAACAAAAATATTTTCATAACCACTACACAACCAAGAATGCTACTCCTCATAAAATATACACGACGCCAATTCTACTATACACAATAAATAACATAATATAATTTTTATAATAATATTATTTATTAAAGTGAAAAACTTCCCCGTAAATTTCGAGACGTTATAGGGATTCATTCGCCATGTCCTTAAAAAATTGCTAGATCTCCGTGGAAATCTTATTGAAAATATTTTCTTCATACCACATGGACATCATCTTCCTATATTCGGAGGTGAGATTTATGAAAGTATTGAATGAGATGCCACTTCTCATAACTATGATAAGGGTAAACAATAAGAAGATTATTAAACCGTTCCCAAGATTGGAAGAAGGGTTTGGTGATACTATATTGAAAATTGGTAATCATATCTTGATAGCATTGCATTTGATAATGTGGAAAATCATCTTGCGAGTGTTCTCTTCATCGACTACATTACTGTGAACTTAGAAATATCAGGAAATTTCATAGTAGTTGAGAAAATATTACTATGTACAGTGGAAAACTATTATTTAAACCCATTAAGAACAAAAATACTCATTCGATTGATTGGATTGCGTTGAAGGAAGCAATAGAATTGGCGGGGTCAGGACGTTGTAGAAGTAACAACTCTTCCCAAATTTCTTTATGAGAATTATAGTAGGCAGTGGCTAATTGAGAGCCTCCAATATATTGCGCCAAATTTTGATTGAGTTGGTAAGTAGAATGATGAGTCGATTGAATAAAGCGGTTGTCAAGTTCCATCTATAGCTTGGCTGAAGTCTCACAATAATCAAGACACGAAGCAAGAGAAGGCTTAACATAATTGAGAAGCCATGATAAGTCCATGCCACGACATCGATCCTATAGAAAATCCATATCCTCGTCATTGATGAGGCGAGGTAAGGTACCAAGTGCAAAAGAAAGCTTATTCTTTATATTAAGAGCACGCTGCATGTTAGGTTTAGGTGATCGAAAGGATGGAGGCATTATGGAGAACAAGGATTAGTAATATGGTCGGGTAAAGTATTGGCCACTATTGTATTACGGGAAGACCTACCACTACAGGGAATAGTGCCGAGGGTAATATTATGGCAGGTATTGACGGCGGTGCCAGTGGTAGTGGTAGGGGATAGTACAATCACAGAGGAAGGAAAAATATTATGTTGAAAGTGAACAAGTCAGGAAAGGGAAAATAGTATCTAACACTCTGAAAAAGAGTGTAAGGGTGAGGCATCAGTTTTTAGTCACAAAAATAGAACTTTGTAATAAAAAAATTATGGAAACAGTTTTGTAATTTCATTTGCAAAATTTTATTTTGTGACTAAAAAGTGGTAACTCACCCTTACATTTTTTTAGGAGTGTTTGATACTCTTCTCCCGTCAGGAAATATCCATATCTGATACCATAATAAGACTGGTAAGGTAAAATATTTTTTATATGTATTATTAAATAGCAAAATCCTTATTAGTACACCAACCTTTGGGCATAAATACAATTAGTACAACAACCTAAGGTATTCTCCAATTATTAGATCAACCTAAGATTTTTATTCCAAATTATGCTTGGCATTAGGGTATCTGTTAAATCCAGAAGTAGTTTGTGATTTTTTGGAAAATATTTAATAGTGCCAAATATAACTTGGAACAAAAATCTTAGATTGATATACTAATTGGAGAATGTCTTAGGTTTGTGTACTAATTGAATTTCTGCCTAAAGATTGGTGTAATGTTAAGTATTTAGACACTCTTGTACAATCAATTTAGAAAAGAAATAAAATAAAGTATGGAAAAGGTAATGATACCTATAACATTAGTTGTCGACAAGTTGTGAATATGTAACGTGATCAGTCCATTTTCGGACGAAAAAGTATCCTAAATGAAAGTGGCCCATTCGTAGTTCTTTTAAGAGTAAATTAATCTTTTTGCTTCCATTTTTTTATTCTATTATCTCTAAATTTTAGCACTTTAAGGTTCTGAATGTTGGAAAGGAAAGTGTGTAACTTTTCTTAAAAATTTAGATCAAATCCATCATCTTTTCAAAATTATGATTTTAACAATTCAATTGCAATTACGGGGACAAAATAGAATTTCTAAAAAAAACTATGGTATCTTTCGTGTAATTCACCATATGGTTATGTAGCAAATGTTGTTTTAAAAAGGTTTTTTTTTACAATTATTTATTTGAAATTAGGAAACTGGCTTTTGAGAGGATTGCTCGAATAATTAATAATCGTTCATTAAGAAGATCACGAATAAGATAGTCATGAAAAAAGATATTATTAGTATGCATTTCATTATTTACATATTTTAAATATATTGCCAAAGACCAAACATGATTTATTATTTTGGCTACATTTTTGCCACCTCAAATTCTTAAAGCTAAAAGTTTGTTCATAAATATGTTGCCGATTAAACATGCACACGGGTTTAGACAAGTGAAATCATGTTTTGACTTACTAGGAATGCATTTTTAATAATTATTAAGGATAAAATTTTCATCTAAATCTTTTCATTTAAGGTTAATATACAAGGATTAAGGTGATCATTAATTAGTTTCAATTTTAATAAAAAAAATAAGTACATTTTACCTAAACATTTTTTTCGTTAAAGATTTGAGTTGTGTGGAATGGTTAGAAATGTAATTGAGATAATATGGGCAAAATTAGAAGAGGAAAAAAAGTAATAATGCATTTTTTATTTAAGAATAAATTTTAAAATGACATTTATTGTGAAATTGGGAGAGTATGACTTTCAAGTCAATTTACAAGTAGTAGGATAAGATCCAAGGATACAATAGTTGCATTCGTATATGTAGTAAGATGCAATAACTTGTGCAATAAGGTTGTGATCCATAAATTCCTTAAAAAGAAGTTTTTGATAAAAGAACATGAGAAAACATTTCAAATTCCAATTAGATTTTTAATGTAACCTAAATTAGGGCCAGTTTGGTATTGTTTTTCTTTACATGTTTCTGTTTTTCTCTTGGAAGTTATAGTTTAAGACATTGGATAAATTTTAATGCACATACATTTAATAATTTGCTTTTGCTTTTTAGATAATGTTTTTACAAGCATCTTTAGAGGTACTTTTAAAAGTTACTTTTAGCTTTTCTGTCATTAATTATTATAATAATTTCAATTATATTTACTATATTCTAAGACAAACCTAATTTGATCTTTTTATAATAAAATTATACTTTACCAAATACTAAATTACTTATCAAAATAACTTATAGAACGTATTTAACAAATACTATTGTAGACACAAATTTTAACCCTTTTTGGGATTTTGTAAAATATAAAAATGTCACAAAATCCCACTACTTATGCATTTTTTATTATTTGATTGCAAGCTTCTATTTTCGATTTTTATGAAATTAGTTAATTATATTTTGGTAACTTCCGGTAAATAAAAATAATAATAAAATAA
>MKEJ01053655.1:0-18195 GCA_001753735.1 Embelia ribes | reverse complement strand
TTTTAGGCCATTGGGTTAAGAGATATTTTAAACTAGTTTTCACTATTCTTTATCTTTTCATCGTTCTAAATAAATAGGCAAACTATTTTATGCCAAGTTGATTTGAGATTTATTCGAGTTTAATTGGATATTTATGTTACATTTTATTATTATTCATAGAGATTGGCTAGTTTAGCCTTTATTGTTATTGTGCTATATTTATGATGTAGTGTTATTCGTGTGCTCGTAAGATGGTAAATTTCGGTGCGTGACAGAGTAGATTCACGTAGAAATCTTACTCTTTAAGTTTAGATACCAAATAGTATATATGGGATAATTCAGGGACCAGATGTACTGGATCCTACTGTGGTAAACGTCAATTTTGACAAGGTATTTTTCAAGAAAGAGAAAAGTTAGAAAAAGTAAGCTTTCACGAAAGTTTAAAACCTTAAATACAATGGTATGGTTTTTGATTTTGACAAGGGATGAGATGATTAAGCTTCTAGAGGAATTATACTCTATACTTGTTATAATGAAGTAAAAATTGCATAAATTTGGAGAACCGGGAAAAAGGAGCTTATGCATGTGGTATGAGTTATCAATAGTTAGATGTTGCCCAGCGGCGAAATTAAGATTTTCGGATAAGGGACCGAATTTTTCTGACTTATCAGCTATATTGGGGTTTCTTTATCTTTCTCCGGCGAGACACATGGTAGAAATTATTAAAAAAAAAATTAATATTACACATGGAAATTTTTTAGGCCGGGAGGGATGCGGCCAAGGTGGTTCTTTTTCCACCCCAAATGTTTCCCAATGATAAATGTGGATTTTTTATATTAAAAAAAAATGTTTTAATATTTTGGATTTAGAGGCTATTATTATATTTCAATAGGGCAAGGATGAAATCGGAAGTTTCAGGTGAGGAAGTGAATTCACTTGGAAGTCATTTATCAATATAAATTGCATAAATTTCAAATAATGAGAACTTATTTATCTTTAAGCCCTTATAAGAAAGATTATCACTATTATTAATGGTCTCCAACCTCAAAACTTTTTTAGCTGTTTGAGGTCTGATCTAGATGATAGCAAGTCTATTAAATGATTGAACATTTTTAGTAAAAATACTATTTGTCAATGCACATGAGCAATATTAAGATGTATTGTTTCTCAATCTTTTGCTAAAAGTGCAACTTGTAGCCTTATAAGAACATGTATTTTAGTTTACTTTTGTCACATATAATAAGAACATTACATCTAGTTTGGTTTTGGTTTTTAGTCGTCTTGTAATTGCTTAATTCATAAAAGAACATCGATGACAAAATGTTGCGCAATGCACAAGAGTGTGATTAATTATTTAAAATGAGGATACCACTTGAAATTATTCGTTATGGGAATTTCTGGAAGATAAACTTGATTCCCGTATGGAAATGTATTGAGTTTGGTATTTTTAGAAGTGGATTGTTACGCATATTTGTCTTTGATTTCACTGTGTCCTAGTCGTTAACTAGCACGCGTAATGCACGCGTGGGAACTTGTACTGCTTGTGCAACAGATAACTGAGATTGTACAATATCGTCATATATGATTATATGTAGGGTTACACATGTCTAGAAAGCTTAAGTGCATGAATTGAATAAAAGATTCCATGCTTACGTCCGCGTTCTGCAATCAAATTCATGCATTTCTACTCAACCGATGCTATATTCGCACGTATAAATCATATGTTTTGTTATTTGAAAAGGAATAGGGCAACATAATTAGCAGCAAACTAGCAATATAATTAAATGAAAAAGGTTAAACGAAGTCAGTTCTTCACCCAAATTTCAAACTAATTTATACCTAGTCAATGTCAAACCAGTTAAACCTTTAAAGCAAATTTTTTTTAGGCAAAAGTATGCAATTGTATTCATATACATTAGAAATATAAGTTCTATGTTTAGAATAGGATAATTACAACATTCTACGACTGATCACAGAATTGTGATATCTTATAATACACGATTACAAGTCCCATTATCTATGCTATCCCTTCTCATTTTTTCCAACTCGGAATGGTTAACTAGGGGGTAGCGTATCTCATTATCGCATACCAAAATCAAACTAGTACACATGTGGTAGGATGGGGTACACTTAATGGGATACATGGTTTGAGTTGGTAATGATATTGGTAAATATCATATCCGATATCAATGGTGTATATTACATTTGGTAATAGATCGTACGTCCTCTTTTCTCCATTGTGATTCTTTGCTCTTAATTGTATAATTCTTCGGTTCTAATCACCGCCAGTCCTAAGTAGGATATCATTTCTCTTCTGCTTGTTAACAGAACTATCAAGTTGGTGCTGTTTACTCAATGAATTGAGTCAAGACTCGGTTGGTTGGCACATTAATCGCTCCAGTACGGAACTAAATAGAAGAGGGAAGGCAATTTCTATAAGTATCAAAATCCTCCTTAGGGCTCCCTTGTTAATAGATTCTTGATGATATCCCTACTATAAGGCTGTTACATGTGTTTTATAAGTTCCCTTTTCTAAAGGTTAGGGTATATTCATCCTAAAACCAATGTCTTAGTAAGCAAATCCTCAAATAAGTCTTTACCAAAACCTAGCCGTAATTAAAATCAAATATTTAATCATCTTTAACATGTACTTCCATGGCTCCGACGAGAGAGCCGCGCGGGGGTTCAAGACCGTAACATTTGCAGTCAAGTCATTAATTATTATTTTTTAGTATATTTGGATACTGGTTTGTTTATTATTATTATTATTTTTTTTAGTTGTTAGTTTAGATAGAAAAGCATGTTATAATTCGTGATTAGCACTCATAACTATCACTTTAGTGAAATACTATTTAAGACGTGTAATAGGCAGCTTTTTTAGGCATTCACACGTTATTAGTAAAGAAGTGCTACTCTTTACATCGTTGGTATGATTTATTGAGTTGATTTTGCATCACGAACGAGGAATGTTTGGATTATAATGCCTCGTTAAGGATTCCAATCCCTCATTTGGATTGTCGATCCTTTATTAAGGATTGTGATTCCATAAACCCGTTCACAACTATCCATCCATCCATCTATATATATATATATACACTTTATTAAGCATTACTTAGTGTTGTTTTCGGTCATAATCGTCTAGGGTTGAGCAATTATATAGCTCCCTAGAAGCTAAAATTAGCAAATTGGTCATCTAGTTTTGGCTAAATTAGCCTACAACTTTGGTGATTTATGATATTTATCAAACACATGCATCTACTCTTATCCATATCGAGATCAATACAAGATGCGCAGCATTAGGGATTATCATAGCATAAAATTAAATTAATTACGTAGAGTGACTCAAGATTGTTCGAGGCGAAAGTGAATTTAAGCAAATTAAGACTTATTACATGTAAAAGACGAAGGAGGAGTGACCTGGTGCTGGCGTAATCATAGAGCTTGCCGGTGCTGGAGAACACGGTAACACCAACCTCTGCGTCACACAGGATCGCTAACTCCTTGGCCTTCTTAAGCAGACCATTCCTCCTCTTGGAGAAGGTCACTTGCCTTGAGGTCGAGTTGTCGATCCTCCTTATCACTATCTTCCCCCTCCCCATCCTTCCCTTCAATTAACCTCAATGTTTACCCAAAAAAAGTATATATATAGATAACTATATATAGAACCAGAAAAATGACTTAAGTTATGAGTAATGATACATGTACAGAATCTATAAATATTCATGTGCTTCTATACCATTTGTTGATTTTTTTCCCCTTAAAAATATGAAAACGCGCAAGATCTAACTGTATAGTGTTTGTACAGTTTCGGTACTTGTACGTATATTATTTTCCTTAAATTGCATAGAAGACAAAAATCGAGCAAAATAAGAGACTTTTAGCGTACGTACGATGCAAAATTTAACAGCAATAAAACACTAAATTGAAGATGCTACGGAGAGAAAGATAATTGCTTCCGAAACAAAAATAGGGAAAATAAGAATGAATTATGAAAATAAAACAGAATTACTTAGAGAAGTAAAAGTTTTCGAGAAATCACCAGAAATCGAAGCTAGATACACAGAAAATGCGAGGAAATGAAAGAAATTAGCTCGTGTATTAATTAATATACACATACATAACCATCCTTAAACTAATCTCTACATTAATTAATATTCGCATACATAAGCATATATATATATATATATATATTACATACAAAGAGCGAGACAAAGAATTAAGTTATACACACAAAAATAAAGTCAAACAAAATTTTAAGGCTGTAAAACACTAAATTGAAGATACGGTAGCTCCCCACGGAAACAAAATTAGGGCAAAATATGTAGAAAATTAAAAATATATATATTATCTTATTATTAAGTATAAATGTTCGGAGAAATCATCGAAACCGAAGCCGAGAAAATTAATTGAAAATGAAAGAAAATTAGAGAGAGTTCCTCCAAATTAATCTCTAGTAATGAATATTTAAATACATATGTATATGTATAAAGATATATATATGTATATGTAGAGAGAGAGAGAGAGAGAGAGAGAGAGAGAGAGATAAACTTACTTTGGAGTGAGAGAAAGCTTTCGGGTGGAGACAAATAGAGAAAGAACATCAGTACGACCTATATTAGGAAAGAGTACATAGATTTAGAAAGATCGAAAAAAAAAAGAAAATAAAAGATCGAGCCCAAGTGAAATACCACCTATTGAATACCGCTAGTGGTATTTACCTCGCAAGCCACGTGGACCGATGGGGTCGCAGAGGAGTAAATTGAAGGTGTGGCCCTAAAATTTTCACAAGAGTTGTTTATTTGATCCCTTAAGTAGTTTTTTTGTTTTTTTTTTTAAAAACTTATTCGTCTATGAACAGTATTTCCTCAGTTTTAAAATAAATGTAATTTTAAAAAATTATTATTGTTTTATAATAAGTGTTGTTTTAGAGAATTATGAATGTATTTATTACTCTCTTTTTTAATTTTATCCATACTTTACTAAATTTCTAACCACTTCACACAAATCAAATATTTAGATAAAATATATTTATTCTTCGCCACAAACTAGACTATTAAATGATCTCCTTAATTTTTGTGCATTAACCTTAAAACAAACTTATTTTGAAAATGAGAGAGCAAAACTTAATTTTAATACACTCATGATATATAGAATTTCATACACCACAAGATCTTAATGAAATTATATGGACATGTTTTATGGTCATTGCTTCCTAAATATGTGAGTGAAAGATATATTTACATTTTTTGTGGTCATTACTTCCTAAATGTTGATGTTTGTATTCTATATAAGGACAATAGATGAAATTTGAACTCTAAACAACATGCTTGTTATACAAAGTATGGAGTTTTAGTCTAGCGGTGCCCATTTTTGTCCAATTTATATACTTAGTAAATAGTTATCATGATGGTATGTTTATCAAATTTTTTCCTACTAATTTTTTTTATTCGTGTACTTAATAAATATGAAAGGTAATAATTGTAATGTCCTTTCAGTTTAAGTCACCAAATTGCGGAATGGGAGCGAGAGCATGAAAGCGAGAATTAGGTGCGAAAGTGTTATCCATTTATAAAAGATTAGGTGACTTAACTTCCAGTAGACATTTTTTTGGAAGACCCAAAATGAGAAAGTGAGATTATAATTTGCAAGCATAGGGAGTATGAAAAACCTCTAACATGTGACCGAACCAAAAAGATGTCAGATTTAAAATCGCAAGTATATGATGTCGGTCGTAATTTTACCGGTAAGTACCAGGTATCGAATCTCATGGACTCCCACTGAGGAGAAAAATTATCCAAGTGTTTCTATCAATTATGGAGTTATAAGAAAATATAGTCAATTTAAAAATTAAAATTAAAATCGCCGTGAGTTAAGGTGTGACTATGTCTAAAATGCAGTATAAAAGGAAAATAAAAGTGACTTACTCCTAGTTTGACTCTGATATACGAGTATGATGTATCCTCTCTCGCATACTAATTTTTACTAAAGTTTTATTAGTTTGAACTCCGAATTCATAAATTAAAGTTTTTTTGTGGAAAATAATTATCAAGTTTATTAATGCGGCTAAAGCACCTTAGAAGTGCAATCGGAGCGTGTTCATAACTATGCCTGGGAGTTTCAAAAGATTTGCATAGGTCAAGACCCCAACCATTTTCCGAAAACATAATTTATTACCAACGATATATGTAAAAATATTGTTCAAACTAATAAATTACTACCTAGTAGTTGTTAATCCCTAATTAGTATGTGATATCAAAAAATATCCCATATTATCGTTATCAAACTAGAACAAGTCTAAAAAAATTAGCTACTCATGATGATGGGGGAAAAAAAAGCATAAATCACAAAATTAAGCATGGAAGATTTAATCTTTAAACTAGAAGATGGCAAAATATAAGCTAAAAGTATTAAATAAGTATGGAAAAAATAAAGGTCTACCTAAGCTTAGAAAAAAGTTGCAATCTTTGAAGTAAAAACTAACTAATAAAGCATGCAAATTTAGAAACTAAGAAAAAATATTGAAATACTCACAAAGTATGAACAAGATGAAATAGAAAAGGGAGGATTCCCCCCTTAGCTTCCACAATTTGAATTTCAAATAAAAACTAAACTATCCTACTCCTAAAATTTAGAAACTAAAAATAGAGATTGAGAAAAAGAGTGTTTTTATTGGATGTTTTTATTGATAGAATAAATGTCCTTAATGTGTTACAAGAGCTCCATTTTATAGTGAAAATTTGAGAAAAAACAAATGACAATAATTCAACTAACAATTATAAAACCTTTTATTACAATAAAACATTACTAAACAAATATAAATCAGATCTTAGATCTCAACAACTACCGTCCAAAATCGAATTTTTCACATTGCTTACATGCTTCTAAAATCTCATTTGAATGCCGTACGAATGGTATGTAGGAGCTGTTCGAATGGTAGTAATGAGCTGTTCGAATGGTAGTAATGAGCCGTTGGAACGGTAAGTCATGGAATTTCATTTCTTCAGCTCTTTCATGCCTTAGCCAAAATTTCACACTTCTTCAATTCAAGCTCTTCTATTCTTCACTTTTTCAACTCTTGATTTCTATTTTTAAGTACATTTGTCACATCTTTCCTCCACCTTGTTTCTTGGATTTATTTTTTGAATTATCAAGATATGTTTTCATCGCTGTTATGCTCAATTTAGCACCAATTCCCTACAAAACCAATAAGTTGAACAAGTAAAAGAATTCAAGACATATAAAGTAATAAATCATATAATGAAGTGTAAAATAATTCAAACTACATGCCAGAAATCACATTTTCTAAGACTAATCACGCCCTCCCCCCCGACTTAAATGTTGCTAGTCCCTAATAATACACTAAGCTAGAAAGGATTATTCAACGAAGCTCAATAAAATAGGAAAATAATAAATAAAATCGAAGGTAACCTAGAAACGAAAACAAGATTCTAACTCACTTATGTAGGAATCACGAGTGTATTTAACATATGCACCAAGACTTTAAATTCCTAGGTGTCCCTAGTGGACGAGTATAGTCTTGTGAGAGTTTACAATGATGATACCCACAAACGCCATAAGAGTTCCAACATTTGTCAATAAAACACAAGAAAATTAGTATTTAACAAAATGCAATATGATCTAACAAATTTAAACTGAAAGAATATTCTAATTCTCATGACCAAAGGTTTAAAGTGATCTAACTCACTACACTTGCGCCCAATTGTACAAATGTTCATAATAGAATAAATAACATTATCCAAATAAAAACAAAAAGATTGCGTATGAACTTTTTTAATTATCCATACTTAGGCTAAAAACCAAGTTTTTATTAGGGTGTTTTTAGCATTTAAACTTTCCACTTCCACAATATGAGTCGATTGTCAATGCGACGTCATTCGGACTCATCCTCCCTTATCTCTCCAAGTACACTCCGTACTAATTTCCAATGTCAAATATATTTATTATCATTATTTTCAACTATTTTCACCATTATATATATATTTTTTCTTTTTTTTTTTTTACCATCGTTGGGCTATTTCACCTCTTCAACTACTTATAACCTTTCGCTTAAATTTACGTTTCATAAGTGGATTTTTAGGTTTTAGTACCACTTTTATTAAAACACTTTAAAGGAAGCCATTTTCTTTCAAAGACCAGATTTCATATGCTTTCGAATTGTTTCAAAAGGAGAACGTTCTATTGTCTTTCTAAACCTATGTCCAACAGGGCACGAGTGTAAGAAGTTGAGTTTATGACAAACTAAAAGCCATGAAGACGAGAATGCATTTCTAGTTTTATTTCACAACTCAAAATCATTTTCTTTTTTTAAAAATTGTTGGACTCAAACACGCCATATGATATTATACTTTCTACCCTCTTACATCATTTTCTATTCTCCAATCCTATCATATCAATGAATAAACCATGTATGCTAAGATAAGGATAATGAGAATAATATTATAATGAAAAACATAATGTAAAAAGGGTCGAGAAGTCATATCAAATGCGAGCTGGTGTGTGTAAGATAAGATGCATTTTGAATATAAACCTGTTGAATCAAAACTATACACCAAATCATCAATAACTACACCATATTTCAATTTGAAAATTCAGTAATTTTAATAAAAGAAAAGAAAAATAAATTTATTTTTTATTTTTTATTTCATTATTTATTATTATTATTATTATTATTATTATTATTATTATTATTATTATTATTATTGTTATTATTATTATTATTATTATTATTTATTTTTAAAAATTGCCGAATTTTCAAAGAGAAATAGGTGTACCCTCCAACTTGAATCGAATATAATCCTCTATGTTCAAAATAATATGCAATTGGATATACAAAAATAAAATAAAATAAAAAATAAAAATAAAAATAAGAAAAATTAAATTGTGCATGAAAGAAAAAAATAAAGATAAAGAATAAGAAATAAATCCACAGTCAAAATATCGGCACTTTTTATAAAGAAAAGAAAAGAAAATAATAAAGAAAAATGATAGAAAAAAAAAACTGATATACAAAAGAGTCATGGGCATGTGTCTCAACCAAAACGAGATGGATCCCAAAAATCCATCAATCTAAGTGGTCGCTTGTCGTGACCCCTCTTATCACAAGTGTGTATCATATCCCTTCTATCAAGCTTGCTCAATTTTCCCATGACTCCCCCAACTTATGCATAAGTGTGCGTGTAGTCTCTTACAAAACTAGCTTCATAGTTCGAAAGTGCAATCTATCATGCCTAGCATACTCACCACACAATACCCTCAAACCAAAGTCTATAAATAATATCTCCCTCAACCTAGTCTTATCACGAATTGTTATCAATTTCTCATTAACTTCTTACTCATAGTTTTCAATGATATTGGAAGTGTCACATTTGGAACAATCCGGACTAACATTCCATTTGTCTGGTGTCTCCACATGAATAGGTTTAGAAGCAAGTACGCAAGGATTGATCAAACGGAATTCAGTAACATTCACAATAGACGGTGGAAAATTGGCTAAGGGAGGTCGAAAATCCTCTTGGATTTTTTCATTCAAATGGACATCATCACGTTCCAACAGAAAACCTTGAGTCTCAACACAATGGTCTACATCAACAATGTGTGGATTGGGTAAGTTTGGGGTCGGGGAGGAAATCACTAAAGGTTCCTCTATCTCAGGGCTCATCATCATTTCAGTTAATATTTTTACCCTCCTAGCTATGGTCTACAAATTGCAATTTATTTTCTCCAACCTATCCGCAAGTTGACCTCTCGTTTTAACAATTCGATCATCCTGAGCGTAACCCTCCCATAAGGATGAGTCCTCATAACTATCATAAGGTGATTCGTATAACTAATCACATGTACTTGTATGCATTGTGTCATCATAAAAATTATGTTGCCCATTTATGATTTTTGG
Organism: Embelia ribes; assembly: GCA_001753735.1. Classification (NCBI taxonomy): domain Eukaryota; kingdom Viridiplantae; phylum Streptophyta; class Magnoliopsida; order Ericales; family Primulaceae; genus Embelia; species Embelia ribes. The sequence goes on along the minus strand of MKEJ01053655.1, from coordinate 8,303 downwards.
AATAAAAACAGTTGGGCAACAATATAAATCGTGTCCAGAAACTCCACAATGCACACAATAAGTATCCTAACTATGTCTCGAAAATAATACCATACAAGCTCTATGAAAGGCCTAATAGACACGCATTGACGCATATGATCTACCATTTTTTGAAAATATGGACAATCATCTAACTCATGTCCTATAACACAACAAATTGTACAATGTCGATAAGCTACGGTACTAACATTTTGACAATCGAGAATAGAAATGAAGACCTTATCTAAGCATTTCTCAAATGATGAATATCGTAACAAACTATTTGCTATGCCTAGAAAAATTGCAGAATATTTAAATTCATATTCTGCATGGCACAAGAAACAAATAGTTGATGAATAAGCATTTTGCTGAGCTAAGAGGTTGACCTCGTTGATAACATTGTCCGAGAAAGGAGGACGATTGTATGCATAAAAACTCATCTTTTTTTTTAATATAGTTTTTTTTTCAAGAAAAGGAAAGACAAAAGAAAAAAATTAACTAAATCTCCTGAAAATCTATAAAATCGAGAAACATATATGTATCTCCTTAGAAGAGTCCCTGATAATGGCACTAAAAATTTGACCAAACCAAAAAGATGTTGAATTTAAAACCGCAAATATACGGTATCGATCATTATTTTACTGGTAAGTACTAGGTATCGAATCTCAAGGATTCCTACTGACTAGGAAAATTACCTAAATATTTCTATCAATTACAGAGTTATAAAAAAACCTAGTCAATTTAAAAATTAAAAAGATACATCGCCGTGAGTTAAGGTGTAACTATGTCTAAAATGCAATATAAACAGAAAATAAAAAGTGACTTACTCCTAGTTTTACTCTGATACATGAGTGTGCTATATCCTCCATTACATACTATTTTTTACTAAAATTTTACTAGTTTGAACTCCAAATTCATAAATTATAATTTTTTTTGTGGAAAACAATTATCAAGTTTATTAATGCGGCTAAACTACCACGAGAATGCCATCGAAGCATGTTCATAACTACGTATAAGGGTTTCAAAAGATTTGCATAGGTCAAGACCCCAACTATTTTCTGAAAATATAATTTACTACTGATGGCATATGTAAAAACATTATTCAAACTAATAAATTACTAGCTAGTAGTTGTTAATCCCTAATTAGTATGTAATGTCAAAAACTATCTCATAGTATCATTATCAAATTAGAACAAATCTAAAAGAAACTAGCTATTCATGATGATGAAAAAAAAAAGAAAGCACAAATAACAAAATTTAGCATGGAAGATTTAATCTTTAAACTAGAATATGGCAAAATATAAGCTAAAAGTATTAAATAAGTATGGAAAAAATAAAGATCTACCTTAAGCTTAGAAAAAAAGTTGCAATCTTTGAAGTAAAAACTAACTAATAAAGCATTCAAAATTTAGAAACTAAGAAAAAGTATAGAAATATTCACAAAGTAAGAACAAGATGAAATGGAAAGGAGAGGATTCTCTCCTTAGCTTCTACAATTTGAACTTGAAAATAAAAACTAAACTACCCTACTCATAAAATTTAGAAACTAAAAATAGAGATTGAGAGAAAGAGAGTGTTTTTGTTGAATACTTTTATTGATTGAATGAATGTTTTGAATGTGATGCAAGAGCGCCATTTTATAGTAAAAAATTGAGAGAAAACAAATGACCATAATTCAACTAGCAACTATAAAACCATTTATTACAATAATATATTGCTAAACAAATATAAATAAGATCTTAGATCTCAACAACTACCATCCAAAATTGAAATTTTCACATTGCTCACATGCTTTTGAAATCTGCTTTGAATGTCGTTCGAACGCTATGCAGGAGCCGTTCGAACGGCTTCATTTCTTCGACTCTTTCATGCCTTAGCCAAATTTTCACACTTCTTCAATTCAAACTCTTTTATTCTTCACCTTTTCAACTCTTAATTTCTACTTTTAAGTACATTTGGCTCATCTTTCCTTCATCTTGTTTCTTGGATTTGTGTCTTGAATTATCGATATACGTTTTCATCGCTGTTAAGCTCGATTTAGCATCAATTTCTTACAAAACCAATAAGTTTAACAAGTAAAAGAATTTGAGACATATAAAGTAATAAATCATATAATAAAGTGTAAAATAATTCAAACTATATGCCAGAAATCATATTTTCTAGGACTAATCAACATGCTCACATTTTGATATCAGAGCAATATAAGTAATTGTAAAAAGAATATCACGTGATGTGTTTCTATCATTTAATATAACTTTCAGCTAATTACAGGGACCAAATATGTCATATATCAAAAAAGAAAGAACTATAAGTAACATAATGAAAACAATACGAACCAAATAAAAGTTTAGTTGAAACTACAGGGTTCATATCTGTGACCCCACAATTCTTTATTTGCTTAGGCGTTTTGGTGATTATGCCTCAACGGTATAGATGTCTGACACGTGTTCCTCCTCTGCTCTTGCTATTGAAGGATTAAATTTAACTATTCCTCTTTCACCTTTTTTTTGTCTCTTTTTCTACTTTTGTTCATCATATCAATAATTTTGTTTAATTTATTAGTTCACATTATTCTCCTATTAATTTCCGGCTTGGGAAATTATATCGCTTTATAAATCTCCCACTAATTTTTCTCACTGCCAAAAGTAGAAGGCTTTTGCTTTTACTGCCCGGCTATATTAGAAAGGTTCTTTGATTTATAGTTAACAACTTAATTAAAAATTAAATTGCATCAAATCAATTTGTATTAGATGATGTGCGGAAAAAAATTTAAAAATATATTTGAATACATCCACCTATAATAAAAATATATATCATTTAACTATTATGCTCTTTTATCTTCGTAATTTTTTCCCAGAGAAAAAAAAAAGCAATAAGAAAAACTACAAATCAATATTCTCTATCATTTTATTTAACACATAAAATATCCAAGTGTAGAAAGAGAATAAGAAGGAAAAACTCATTTCTTTAACAAGTTGTATCATATCACATATAGATTTTCGTCATTCTGATAAGCAAGGGTTCATGCATCCCACTTATTCTTCCTCATGCTCAAGGTACGTTTTCTAACTCTATATTTTTTTTTGAACATCATGAAGATCAAGATCGTTTAACTATGTATTTTGTGTGTGTTTAACATAGTTAAAAAATCATGTTATTTGATAATAACTAACGGTTATTTCACTTATTCCCCCTCTTTCGCTCACTTTATTATATTCGTCGGTTGTGGTGCATTATTAAAATATGTTAAGTTTAAATGGAGCTTTCAGACAAAGAATAAGGCAAGATAAGATAAGATAAATATAATGTTTATAGCTGGTGACAGGCTGCACTTACTGTCTTGTGATAAATTTTCTATATTAATAAATATTACGGGTCAATAGTCGTACTTTTGGGAATTAGTTTATACCAAATCATGGTAAGAGTGACATTTGGATGCGGTAAAACCTTAAAAACACATTTTATAACCAAATTAATTGGAATTAAAAATGACAACCTAGTAGGCACAACTTCCCTAGTATTTGTGAAAGTTTGTCCCTCCCTTTTATCATATTTTCTGAACAAATATAAGACGCTTTGTCAATGTTTTTAAACCAGATCTAGTGTGCGATAAGCTAAATGTATTTAAAGCATAATGGATGGAAAGTTACTTTAGGCATATCAAATGATGTTGACAACAATTTGCTTTTGTTGTCGCCTAAACAGTAACATAAATTTGAAGCGGACAATTATCCGTTGAAAAAGGAAATGAATTTTTAAATGGAATATCATTTTTTAATTTTACAAATAATTAAATCACCTTTAATTGAAAGGTTTAATTGCTAATACTATTATTCTAACAATTAGATGAACGAAAAAAATATATATTTGGTAGGTAGGATGCAAAACCTCGTTATTACCTTTTTAAGGAAAAGAAGGTAGTTTCATATTTGGTCTCTTGATTTGACAATTAAATAAGTTTTATAACATAATTTCTGAATTAGGAATAAAAAAATTTGGGGGTGCGAAGGGGGATGCTGAAAGGTGAAAAACAAAATTATGACGAGGCTAAAATAATAACAAGGGTTAAAAAACTAAGATAGAAGAAAATTAAGTGTAATTTCATTTATTTATTTATTTTCCTTAGTCATGTAGTTCCCCCTTGAGGGAATATATTTTCTAGAGTTGGGAAGTAGGCCAACTCACCTGGAAAAAAATTTGGGGTACCAATATGATTCCTCACTCATTTAAATTTAACCAATGGGAAGTCCTCTCAATACATAATTTTTTTTAAAAACAATTATTATAAGTTGGGAACAAATTACTACTAGTACTTTTGATATAAAAATACTTATAGCAATTTTTTTCTCAATTTATACTAATTTATTCTTAAAACCTAATAATTTTGTACAATTATTTTTTTTTTACAATTTTTGGTAAAATTTCTTATACTCCCTACATTTCATATTAGGCGTCATTTTAGAAAAAATTCTGTTCATATTGCATTGAATGTAGAAAACAAAGGTTGTCTTATTAATTTTTTTTTCAATTTTATCCCTATTAATTATTCAATACATTAATTTTTTTAGTATTTTAACAAAAAATAATATGGTAAACTATCATTATTTTTTATACAAATAATGTTATTTAATAATTTTCTTAATTCTTATGATGCCTGCACTTATATGAAACCGAGTCAGTATTTTGAGTTGCTTTCCCAACCAATGAGGTTCCTAGAGGATTAAAAATTCCGAAAATCAAGGGCGACGGTTTTAACGAAACATTCTTAAAATTCTCAACTTTAGGAACATGGCCACGTGTCGATCACTAGCCATAAATCCTAGAAAATATTCCCTCCGCTTATTTTTTAACTCATCTTATACTAGGTTTTGAGGCACAAGGTAAAGAAATGATTAATAAAAATATATTGATTAAAATGCCCATAATTAATTTATTGGGAATATGCAAAAAAGTGCATTGTTTAGCCTGAATGGATAATTTTGGAAAATAAAAAGCATTTAATGAAATGATAATTTGGCAATTCATCCATTTTTTGTATATTGAAGTTGTCAAAATATCACTCATTTAAAAATTTCTTCAATTTGCTTTCACAAAAGACCGGAAGGAGTAAAACGAATAAAAAAAAATACTTTGGAATCAAAATAGTACAATTTTTTTCTGTCATGTGTCTTCTTAAATTTGGCACTAGTTTCGGTTTCTCAAAACACTTGATGGACTCGAAAACTTATCTTTAGTGCACATTAAATCTATAAACAAGTATAATTTCCATATAATAGTTTTTTCTAGTCATTATTTTTTTGCAAGGCGTGGTACGGATTCTAACTTGATATTGATGACTGTGTTTTTTTCTTCTCCTTATTTTCTTTTCCTTCCTCTGTTGAGAGCGCCATTGATTCAATGACAATTAGATGGTTAAGCAATGTTGATGTGCATTATTATAGTCATTCACTGTACAGTTGCCGACAGGTTGTGCTTAGTGAGCTGTAATTAATTCTCTCATCTAATAAATGCTACGTGCCGAAGTGAAGTGGTACGGTTGAGAATAAATTAATCCAGATCACGATGAGAGCGACTTTTGGATACGCTAAACTTTACACCCGAAATGTATCTGTTATTTATTTATTGTGTAAAAAGTTTAATCCTCCTTATTAGAGAAGTATCAACAATTACTTAAATATAAGAATGTATAATTGCCATTAAGGTATGTAGGATTTAAGATCTTCCATATTTGTCTCCTAATTGGTTTGGGAGATTGGTTGCAATATGCAAGTGAAGTAACAGTTTACCAGAAAATAGCGTGTTACTGCATTTATGTTTTAAATTAATTGTGCAGTGAAAGGAACATAATTTAACTTGCTAGTCTAAATAAATTTCGTGGGGAAATATAATTTTAGAAATCACAGCACATATATAAAATATATATATATATATATATATATATATATATATTTCTGTTTGTATGTATGTATGTATTATGGGGAATAGGTTGAGGACAAACCCACCTGAAAATACGTTGGGGGAAGTAAAAAGATTCCATAGTACATAGAAATGAACCAATGGAATCTTCGGAGATAAAAAGGAGAGATATTGAAGGGTGTGAATTAATTAATTCTTATTAGAATTAATTAATGCTTTTACAAGTGCGTATACAGTTAAAGAAAATTATTGAATAAGAAAAAAAAAAAATGTACCACTGTCGAGATTGCATATCAAAACGAAGTTTTAAAATGTGGAGAAACGTGCTTTGAGCTAGAAAATAAGGAACATAGACGAATTCAAATTTTTATGAATTTCGGTTCTTTTATTTTTAAACTTTTTCAAGATAAATCATGCTTATGTGTAAGTTAAGATGCTATACATTTGTAATATATCAGATGTTTACGACTTAGATCGTCACATCTTTTAATTTCTTTCCCAATTTTTCTTTGATGTTCTTGCTATCATTTATTTTTGGAGTTGCATATAGACTAATATAGTAGCTAGTTTGCAATTTGAGAAAACATTTGGCTAATAAATTAAATGCTAACTTTTGTAATCGAACTAACATATAGGAGATAAAAAAATGTTAATTTGGTAGGTGGAACGTCCTTAGTAGCTGTGAAAGTTTGTCCCTCAATTTTCTCATATTTTCCAAACAAGTACGAGATGTATCATCAATGTCGCTAAACTAGATCTAGATGACCGTTCATCTTTTAATAAAAAAATATGCGTCAGGACGTAACACCTAATATATAAAAGTTCCATATCATAATAAAGTGCAATTTCCGTTAGCATAACAAGCACTCTCATTATCTTTTGAATAAATTGAATTCTATAGACTCAAAGGCTAACAATTCAAGTGTAAACGATTGAAGTTACTTATTTAACCATGAGGAGGTCGCGTAAGGATAAACAAGAAAAATTCTACATAACGAAGTAAACATGATAAACAAGTGCAAATACCATGAGGAGAGCCATGAGGAGAGCTCTCATTATGTTCTAACAAGATCTTCTATGGACTCCGAAGAATAAAAATCAGGTTTTAGTCACTAATTCTAATATTCCAACCATTTGTTCAATGACGAGAAAAAACTCAATTTGTAATAGTCATAAATTTTGAATTGATTCAACACCCTTTATATTAACCTTTTAATAGAAGAAGGTCCTAGTCATTTTTGTTGTCTTGATATGGCAACTAAAGTTTACAGAAGAAGTCATACCTCTTTTTAAATAAAATACTTATTATATAATTTAATTTACACGTATATAATTATGTGACTGTGATGACTCAGTAATTTCTTTCTATGAGCCCTTTAAAATACTAGAATACGTTAACGTGTTTTGTACATGGATTTATAAAATTTTCATGTAACAAAAATATCATATACCAAAATAAGAATAAAAATTTAAAAATTATTCCAAATATTTTTTTTATTAGCAATGAAAAGATTGTAATTATATTGCATTTTTCATTGATCATACAAAAAAAAATTACTCTAATTATATTGTGTATATTAATTGGGCTTGAAAAATTACATATTTAGGGCGTTAAAATGGTGCATTTATATTTTTAAAATGTAATTAATACATAATATGTGAAAAATTATGATATTATAAGAATTATTGTGCATTTCATGTAAAAGTGGTTTAGGCCCGGATTTGAGTAAAATATGACGAAACAAATTTTCAGAATATCATATGCGAGTGTTCGAAGAAAATCTAGTGTTAATATGAATATATTTGGTATCGGTGCGTAAATCTTTAAAATATGGTTCAACGGTTCTAACGAAAATCAATTTGGACGTTCCTAGCTGTACTTATGAATTTTTTCTTGAAATAATGTAAAGCTATTAACACAACAAAAAGGGACATACACAAGGAATTAGCAGCGGCAGAGACGGAGTTTCAATAATAACTTCATTTTTTTTTGTACAGTTGTATTTTTTTTAAAATTTTACGAATTCTAATAATTTTGTAGTGATATATAAATTTTCTGTTATCTTTTGTTTTGAATTCCAATATTTTTAATAATCATCCAATTTATTCGGTACTATTTTACTTTTAGTGATTTAATTCTTGTTTTTAATTAGTTATTTATTAGTTTAATTATTATCTTTATAATTTGAGATTATAATTCTGCTTTTAATTCATTATTGGCTAGAAAAATTATTAATTTTACTGTTTAATTATCATATATCATTAAAATTACTATTATTTATTTTTATTATTGCAGAATTAGAACTTAAGTATATTTTCTTTTGATTTTATTGTTACTGTATTTATTGTTTTCGTTAGTTTAGTTATGA
>MKEJ01053650.1:0-10743 GCA_001753735.1 Embelia ribes | reverse complement strand
TTTGTCTACAAGAGTTAAACGAGGATGGTCGGTAGAATGAATATAGAAAGGAGAAGAAACATCCATGATTAGATGTTGCACTTTCTGTACCTTTGTCTCGAGAGGTTGAGCTACAGAGAGTGTTCATTGATGAGGAACTATCCGTAACATTTGGTAGTTGTGGTAGTGTTCTAGCCATGGAATTGGTCCGACCAACACAGTGTAATTAGAGTAGGGAAAAGAAAATTAGGAAAAAAAAGATTGAGTCCCAAGATAGGGCTTTGATACCATATTAAATTTGTGAATTAGAGTGAAGAAAAATGACTATATATCTTTTATTCATGAAGAATAAATCCTTTATATAAGTACATCAAGATATGATGAGAAATTATATCATTGTTCCTATTGTTATGTTATTAATAAAATATTCTATAAATTATATCAAAGATTTCCTCATTAACTAATTGAAGATATTGTACCAAAGATTTCTTTATTAACTAATTGACGATATTCTTACTATTGTTATGTTAATAAATAAGAATCTCGATGCTCATTGTGGAATCAAAATAATAGTCGTCAATTCTCCAATCAATAAAGATTTATACTGTCAATTCTAAAATATAAAGTTTTATCTTCACAAACTTTTGATCTACATATACCCAAAATATTTTTCTCTATTATTAGTAATTAATAACTCTCAATATTAAGAGAGTACTGACAAATAGTTAATACCCAAATCTTTTTCGAATTATGAGGAGAGATACAAAAATTCTCTCTTCTGGTGGGGGAAGAGGTCCCCAGGATATCTCAAGAATTTTTGTGCAACCCAAAAGCCACCTAAATTCACCACAACTGAAAAAGACACAAGCCGCCGCCGCCTCAAACTTGTCCGAAAAGTGGCGTTTCACATGACAAATTAGAAACATTGCTTTTAAATAAACCCTTAAGCACAAATCACACATTTGGTCCTTGTAGTTTTTGCCAAACAAACAAAGTGTAATATTAAATTCAATTTGTACAATAAAGTTTTTTTTTCTTTCAAATAAGGATACCAAATTTCAAAGTTGGACAAATAAGTCTTCCTACTTGGAGGTACACACACCCAATAGATAAACGTCAAAAATTTACTTTGATTTCTATTCCTCTAGCTATCGATGTGACTATGTTTGTCATGTTGTCTGTTGTCAACTCATGGATTCACCGATAACCGGAAAGATTGACCTAAAAGAATTCTACCACAGAATATTCATCATTCGGCTACTACCCTCAATATTGGTTCATCTTCACTATTCACATTCAACAATTATTCAAGTGGTCAAACACACATAAGTTCTAGCTTTTCACCTTTTGTACCTAAAAATTGGACAATATTTGACTGCTCATCTTTTAAGCTTGCTATTTTGATCCTAATAACTTGAAAATATTAATATGGAGGCAGTCATTTTTTTATTAATCAGAAATAAAATGACAATTAAAAGCTAGAATCAAATAGAATCGTTGGGGTCAACAAATAGGAAGGAGAGGCCTTCCTTGGACTAGGCCATGGATTTAAGCTAACATAAACGGCCAATGGCCAAATTTAAAACAAGAACTTCATTTTTAAAAGCATTAAAGAAGAAGTACAAACTTTCGGTTTCTTTGGTAGTATAAGTATGTATTACGAATATAGTACGCATAAAGAATCTACTTTGAAAATATAAGGCTTTCTCTAAACATTCATTATAAATGTTTTCATATTCGAAGATATTAATATTTGGCAATTCGAGTTTGAATGTCTGAGACCTTCAAATTATACAGGAATAGACCTAATCAAAATTAATGATTGTGTCTAAAAAATAAGAAATATTCAATTAGACCTATGACAAAGGTTAAGATCAAGGTTATCTATAAATAATACAATAAAACAACTTGAAGAAACAATTATTCTATTTCTCATATGGCAATGCTATAGATCGACAAATGACATAATATTAGAGTATGAAAATTCAGACAACGCTATAACTAATGCTTCTAATGACAAAATGTTAAATACAATTTGGAATCTTGAGGTGAGTTTTGTTTTATCTCGTGTTCTTCGCATTGACAACTATACGACTTGATTCGTATGCATCCCTCTGATGTTGAAAGAACTATAAAAGATTTTTGCCAGCACCATGCCATATTTCTTATCCCGTGTTTTCAATGCATAAAGTATTTGCCGAAATCTCATAAAAAATAATCAAATATATATTATGCTAAATGACATGAATAGGAATCATAGTTCCATCGTCATAATGCGATAAACTCTTACTTGAGCACATTGCTTTATACAAAATAACTTTCATTTTTTTGTATTGATTACTCATTAGTCTTTTTCTTTTTCTTATTCTTTTTCTTTTTTTTTTTTTTTTTGGGTTAGTTTTCATCAATTTATCCTAGATTTTATCTAAAGTAAGGTCATTTCAAAGTGACAAACACTTCTCTTTTTTGGTACACTTTTATAAATAATAATAAATATCTATACATGAATCATTTCCCTAAACTCAATATGAAAAAACGAACATTCGATGTTCTAAAAAGAAGGCCTGCAGATAAGGTTTTTATTCGTTATAAATGGGATGGGTTAATTACAATTAGTATTGTGAATTTTATGTGAGTTGAATATCCAAAGTTGGACCAAACCACACTATCTAAAACACTATTGCATAACCTTCTGTGGCCCAGATCATATTTTGTTTAATTTGTTATATGAATGGACAATTATCAAAAATACTTCCGACATTTTTTATTTCATCAATTTAATCTCAAAGTTTTAATTTTTATCGATTTAATCCCAAGGTATCAAAAAATCATTGATATGGTTCTTTTGTCACATTTTGGACCATTTTACCCTTATTTTATTAAATGTTTCAAGCTACTTTGGATTAAGAATAAAATCAAATAATATTAAAGTTTTAAATATAAATTTGAATATGAAAAAATTCAAAAATACTAATAATTACATGACTATGTTTTATTTTTATATAATATCAAAACGTGTTATACCATAGATTATAAATTTATTTAGTAGTAGTAAATACATAAAGAAAATAACAAATTTCCTAAATTGGAATTTTGGTTGCACGATGTGAATATTTCAATGTTTTGAAAGATAAAAAACTAAATAGAAATAGAATTTAACTTATATCTTGGTGTTAAATCCTCTGTTTCATCAGCATGCAACCTATTGTAGATACTATTGAAAATCATTTAAATTTAAATAATAGGAATAATTAATTTTTTTTTTACAAAATATAAATGCAATATATTTTCTATGCACCTAGGTCGTCAATAAGCAAAAAGGCTATCTGTGAAACATTTCGTACAGCTAAAACCTCATTTATATACAATCAATTTGTTATCATTATTAATTTATAAAAATATTATAACAAGACTACAAATTAACTAGATTTACTCTTTATTAAAATTTAAGTCGAGAATAATATACTCGTCATAACCTAAATAGTAAAATTTTGATAAAAAGATTAATTTTTATTATCTATAATTTTGAATTCTTTTAAATGCATAAATTTGTTTATACTTTTGGTATTTTTGTTTAATATTTTTCCTTTAGTTTAGCATAAATTTTATCAATTAAAACATTGGGACTAAATCAATAAAAGGATAAATATTGGGAGTATTTTTGATAATTGCACTATATGAATTTATTAAAGTTGGAAACAAACAATGCATTGAAAAAAGAATATGGAGAAAATCATTATGTACTATCGATTATTTTCAACTTGCCACGATTTTTATGATATTAACTTTCTGCAAATTACGTCATACCCAATTCTGTCCAAATTTTTGGTAGAAAAATATACGTTCGGCAAGCATATGATCCAAACATATGCTAATTATATATCTACAACGAACGTAATAATATACTCATTTTAATATATCTTTATTCTCCTTTTGAAAAAGAAAGTCACGTCCATTAAATTGATTAAATAATGAGTAGTATTATTGTAAGTTTCATTCCAAATTTAATTTTTCTATCAGTTAATCTTCCCCTCACTTCAATACAAGTTTTAAGTACCATTCAGTGTATATATGTTGGGATTTTGTAAAATTCCAAATCATCGAAGTTTGTTTAAAACGAGTGAGATCTACTCATTGAAATTTGATGATTCCGGGTTCTAGGGAAATTATTGTAAATAGTCTTTCCAACGAGTCTATAACAAGCCTAAACGATTATTGGATATGAATGACATGTGAATTCAAAGTGTGGTATATGAAATGGGCAAACTTGTGGTTGTGAGGGATAACTCTTTTAAGAATTATCCCTAGGATTTGAGAAAATTTATGATATAAAACCTAATTTGTGCATGAAGGGTTGAGTTCCATCGCTTTAGAATAATTTGTGAATGAGGAATTTCATGTCCCAATTTGATTTAACCCATAATTTCGAATTGGGCCTAAATGAATTTAATGAGCCACATAATTGGGCCTAAATGAACTTAATTTAGCTAATTTCGAATTGACCCAATTTGGTTTCACCCATATAATTGTTTGGTGCAGTTTTTAAGTTCAAATTCTTACGTAATTTTGTTGAAAATTGACTTGCATTTGGCTACTCTGTCTTTGTTATTGTTTTAGTTTAAATGACTTAAAGTTTTAACTCAATCTATTTAATTTTTTCTTGGTGAAAAAAGCTACCAGTTAAATAAAAAAGTTGCAACCAACCAAACCCGATCTCTTGTGTGTTTCTTAGTCTCAGCGTGAATGAATTCTTTTGATTGGATCATATGAGAATTAGAGGAGATTTGTGCAAGTTACCATAGCTCAAACCAAAAACAAATTGTACAACTTTAATTTGTACACAACCTAGTAAATATGAGATCCAAAATATTAAGAGTTTTCTAATTTTAAGATTTTGTTTAATGTAATATTTATCTCGTTAGTTACTAAGTAAGAAATCAATTAAGTGGAAAATAGAAAATTAATAGTTTGCTTTAAGGTTATCAAAGTTAGGTGTTTAGGGTTTACTCCCAATAAGTAAACTTCTATTTCTACGAAACCATGTGTGTTTTATATTCCCATCTTCGTATTCTTAATTTTACTCCCCGTATCTATTTGATTATTTTTGTTCGTCCCAAATTATATTTCATTTCCTCTGTTTAAAATTATTATAAATAAGTATGTTATTAGCTTGCACTCATTTAATCCATTTTTTTTTAGTAACAATTACAAATTTTTTTATGAAAGAAAGAGCCATTTAATTCCTTGACTCCATTTAACAAAAAAAAAAAAAAAAATTAATTTGTATAAAAAGTCAAACAAATCTATCGTTTAGGGGCGAAAGAAGCAATTTCATTTATAATCTTTTTTGTGTGGGAATTCCTCATGGGAGCACGTGAAAAAAAAAATTTCTTGCATTTATGATTTTGTTTCTTTGATATTACATTTTTCTTTGTTTCTTTGATATTATATTTTTCTAAGGAATCATATACAAAACGGAAAATTAGTTTGTTTGGGGGCCGGTTCAGACTTCACAATGCGTACTATTTCTAAACAGGAGGTTTTTTTCTTGAAAAATACAAGAATTACGATACTTAAAGGATAAAATATTACAAATTCAGGATAATATATTATCACTATTTTTAATTTATTTTAATTAAAATTAGTTCTAGTAAATTGTCTTTAATTTATAATAATTTTGTCTTTAAAATACAGTAACTCTGTACAATTTTTATTTTATTTATTTATTTATTTATTTTTGGTATATTACAAGAAAAAAAAATTTGTATTGAGAGCAAATCCTACTTTTTGACATGCAAAATATTTTATGCCTTCGCTTTTTACATAATAATGCAGATAGTTATTGTGCAAACGGTAATTTATATTTTCTCGTCCCATATAAGTCCATTTATAAATTAATATCATTAGATGCAGTTACCATCAATATGGAGTAAGATATAACCTGTTTCCCAATTTTTAGGATACTTTTCTTAGGTTCAAAAACAAAAACAAGCTTTAGTCTCATATTCTAAACCCATTTGAGTGAAAAAATTCCACACACCTAGCTAGATAAAGTGTATATGGTGCCTTTGTTCTATAATTTAAACTCAATGTACAGAATTTTCATTAAATGATCATACGCTAGTAGCGGTGTTATTTATTAAATTTATGACTTATGTTTTGCATATTTCAGATTATAAAAGTATATGATACCGTATTATTTTTTGCATTTGTCCGTTATATTTTCTGTAGATACGATATGATATATCTATATATTTCTCTATTTAACCTTCTATTATTGGGTCAATCGCAAGTAATTTAGCGACTCTCAAGCCGCTCGATACTCAATGAGACTGCTAGAAGACTGGGTACGTTAATTAAAAAAAATTTAAAATATTTTGACGATGAAATTTTTTTTTGTACCACGTCACGTCAATCAAATATGTCATATCATCAAAATACAACCATGCATATATATAAAAATGAGCTACATAGGATAACAACTGCCAAGAGGATCGCGCCTTCAAAAGTAGTACACAAAATATACAATAACGATGTGAACAACAACTGCAAGTATCATAGTATAGTAAATGTTGTTAACAAAACAAATGTAATAAAATTACTACTGAGTCATAAAGCAGTTTTATACCAGTTTGCAATGTTTGGTTTTGTAACACGTTAACATCCAAATGAATTTAGCTGTTCGCTATCACACGAATTAACCCTATTGCCCAATACCTACGGAAATGTATAGATATATGAACATATATACATGCAGAAGATAAACAAAAATTGAATGTAACTGATACAATAAAGAGGAAAACATGATTAAAAATAGAAAATAAATAACACAACCAAACTATCACAAATAAATTACTCTACAATATCTTTTGATTATGCACTCGACATTGGGAGAGAAACATTCACTCTAATGTACCCTGGGCCTTTGGGACATACTCAAAATTCAAATTTCAAGCCACAAACTCAATACGAAAAATACAAGTTTACTACTAAATTCTGTTTGTTTTATAATCTTGTAGGGAACACCCAATCCTATACGTAATTTAGTGTTCAACTCGGTGTTACACAGGTATAAATATGAATTCAAATTCACTATTACAAATACTAATCTAACAACTCACAAAATTTTCCGAAATCATTGTAAATTTTATAAATAAATTTCATAATCTCACCTTATATGGATGTTAATAGTTTATAACTCAGCTACGATTATGAAATAATCCAACCCACCATAGGAAAATCTATATTAAAGATGTAAAATCATGTGTCAGGATGTCATATGTAAGCTTAAGATTAATAAACTATGCCTCTATAATTTGGCATGAAAATCGAGAAAAACAAACCGTGAAAATACCTGTGTCACTGCATTGCCGACTTTGACATATGTGTGTTTGCTTTTGATCGGAATTTGACGATTTGTGAAACCGAATTCGAAACAAAAATTTTCTTTCGTTTTTTCTTTTTTCTCCTTTTCCTTTCTTTTCTCTCCCATCTCTCTCATCATTTCTCTTTTTCTTGCTTATATATTTGTGTGTGCGTGTATATATATACTAATTTATTATTATTATGATTATATAGTATTTTTTTCCTTTTTTCAAAATCGAATTTAGGAGTTTTCAAAATTTTTAAAAACTTTTCTAAAATTATACTAAATAAAAATAAGTTATTTCTAATCCTTACTTGTTTTATAGGCAGTCAATTTAAAAAAAAATTAATTAATAAATTAGTATCCGTTTTATGTTTCTAATTTCAAATTCTAATTTCAAAAATTACCTCAAAACCATACTCTAATTTTTAAAAATAGAACCATTCAAAAACAGATGCTTCTGGGTATTACAATTAAGCTATTGTTAATGTGTTAAACCCTATTAAGCAATCAAATTGCCCACAAACTTAGAACAAAGTATAAGTGCATGAAACTTGCTTAAAATTGACCAACACATTTAATTTGTCCTTTTCAATATTTCAAACGATTGGCATCAACCTAGGCTTTGACCAATCAATTTAATTAACTAGGTTAATTCTCTCGACACCAACGTTGAATAACCTAATATTTCTTCTTAGTTTCACCAATTTCCCTAATATAGTATGATTGAATGCATAGTCTTTTCTTGTTTTATTACACTAAAAGTGATTCCCCTAGTTGGGCAATTTCACTTGTTTGACTCTTCTTCTATTTTCTCAACACGAAACACACACTTATGATCAATTCAAAAAGGGATAGCTATCACTCTTTACTCTTAACTAATTTCTCGAAAAATTAGAACCGTCGGTAAATTTGTAGGAAGAGCTTGATAAATTTATATGTGATGCTATCATCATGCATATAGGACGGAGCAACTAATTTGTTGAGGTATTTGGCCTTCTTATAATTCTATGGTGCCAAAAGTTTTATTGTCAGGATTGAGTTTTTAATATAAATATTTTTATGCATTTTCAGCAACCATATAAATTTTATAATTATGTTTGCACTACCTTTGCATGCATATGGCAGAAAGGAAACAGAATCTGGAATCGATATGGAGAACAAATATATAACCTGAAAAATATAGGAATCAGAAAGCAATAATATGATAAATACTTGAATAAAGTATACATGACTACTTAAAATTACATAATATATTTAAAAAGTGTATGCCATTACAAAGACAGATATATATTTTAAATTAAAATAATTATAGTAATATTGTTAATGGTAATGTTATAATGAAAGTGATAAATATGTACGATTTACTTTTTATATTTTGCAAATATTCTATTAGGAAGAAAATGCCAAGAAAACGAGTTTTCAATACTTGTTTAGAAATAAATAATTTCTGTATCGGAAACATTTTCAAAGAGAAATTAATTTTTCTATTCTTACCGAACTTATCAATGTCTATGTTATTATGATCTTTTTCTTCCTTAGTCTTGAGTTAAGATCCATAATATTGAAAACTTATCATATCAGTTAGTGATCATATTATTTATATGAAAGTAGCTTTGGAATAAATCAATTTGCATCATTTTGGTACTGACTCCGTCCACATTCTGATAAGCATGAAAAAATTTTATTTTTTTTAGCGGCATCACTAATTTTTTTGCAAACTTTTTTTTACCAAGTTGTATGACTAATATAGAATAAATAATTTTAATATCGGAAACGTTTTCAAAGAGAAATGAATTTTTTTGTGCCAACCGAACTTATTAATGACTATGCTATTACTATCTTCTTCTCCCTTAGTCTTGAGTTAAGATCCATAAAATACTTTGGTGAGTTTTGACAAATAAATCAATCCCTCTTAAATATATAAATTTAATCAAGAACATGTAAAAGAGTACAACCAGTCAACTACCAATGTCATAACATGTAACGTCCCAGAAAATTCGATTAAAATTTTCATTTTAAATAATAATATCTGTGTTGTAGATAATATTATTATTACATGGCATGTATGGTTATAAGTGTAGTGCGTAGTGTGTGGTTCGTTATACATGGTTACTTAGCATTGGTTAGCGTAGGAATGCGTGGCGTAGTTATAACGACGAATCGCGTAGTGTTACGTCGTGTAGTCGGGATTGCCAGTGGTAGCAGTTGCAATTTCTACTGGGGTTCAACATTTCCGGTAAGGTTGCCGGATTCGGGACAGCACCCCGGAAAGAAGATTTTATGGAGAAGTTGCTAATGAGAATGTGGAGTGGTGTAGAAATGTGTCGGGAAGTGTCTTAGGAGTGTGAGAATTGAAGTCGTGGCGAAAAGTTGTTGAAGTAGAGAGTTGAAGTAGAAATTGGAACTGGTGTACCATTACATCATAAGACTGTAACGTTACACCCAAGTCTTAGGAAGCTAGGGAGTGGCGTTACACCAAGGGTGTAACGCTAGGCAAGGGAGAGTACCATTACACCAAAGTGGAGTAACGGTACAGCAGTGGTGTACCGGTACACCAAAGTCACTGTTCACCCACTGGATGCCGGCACATAAGGGTGTAACGGCACACCCAATTTTATAAGGTGGTGTAATGGTACACCAAGAGTGGTGTAACGTTACACCAGATAGAAAACAAAGCATTGGGGGTCGGTACACTAGCTGAGTAACGACACTCAGAGGTGGTGTACCATTATACTAAAACGGGTGTACCAGTACACCTAGCCAGCGCAAGATATCGTGAACCCCACCATTTTACTACTTTTATATACCTCTTTTCTCCCCATTTCGTATCTATTTGGCTAGTTAAAGTGAGAGAAAGAGAGTAAGAGACTCCATTGGTGATCAAACTCTAAAGCTTTGATTTCATCCATCTACAGAGCTCGGATCAAAGATCAAAGTGGAGATTCTTCACTCTTAGAGCGAGGTGAATATTTTGGCGTAAGTTTTGTCTTTCCTTTCTCTTATCTCTCATCTCAATTTTTGTGCACCCTTTGCATGTCTGAAATAACCTTGATATTCTTGATCCTCATTGTGTGTATATCATTTTTATCTGTAGATGTGAAGTGATTCAAGGGGGTGTGATAAATCGAATCGAGCGGAGAAGCGGAGGCTAATTTGGGAGTTTTGCGTGGGGAGTCTCGGGACGATTTCTTGGGGCTAAATAGGTATGGTAGTCAATGAACTCTAATATAAACTAGACGACTTTATCGGTATGTAATGTGATATATATATGTGAATGTATAGTGGTTGCGTATGTTGAATTGGCGTATTGGAGACGTTTACTAGGGATAGTACTCTCATTATAGACTTGACGTGTTTTTATACATCACATGAACATATAAAATGATATAGTAATT
>MKEJ01053646.1:0-14741 GCA_001753735.1 Embelia ribes | reverse complement strand
GAGGCATGCGATAGCAGTTTAAATGTTTATTTAAATATCGTTGGTTCTTTTATTCATTCTCCTTGAAGTAACTCACGTCCCCGGGTTTATGGGAATTCGGGGCGTGACATGTTATGAGTATGCATGCTAGATTTTTGTAGAAGCTAGGATGAATACTTCTCATTAGTCAAGTTTGCCTATAATAATAGTTATCACTCGAGTATTATGATGGTACCATATGAAGTATTATATGGACGACCGTGTCAATAGCTGGTCTGTTGGATGGATTATGGAGAGATGGCATTAATTGGGCTGAATATTGTATAACAAACCATTAAGAAGGTCAAGAAGATTAGACAGAGACTTGAGATGGCAAAGAGACGGCAGAAAAGTTATGCGGATAGAAGACGTAGATCGATAGTGTTTGAGGATGGGGATCTTGTATTTCTTAAAGTATCCCCACGGAAGGGTATGACCGCTTTGGAGAAGGAGGTAAGTTGACTCCGAGGTATATTGGACTGTTTGGGATCTTCGAGCATATTGGGGAGATAGCATACCGGCTGGCATTGCCACCGCAGCTAGTGCATATGCATTCGGTATTTCATGTATCGATATTGCAGAAATACCAGCTTGATCTATCACACGTATTAAAATTTCCCGATGTGACTGTAGATAAGAAAATGTCGCAAGAAGTATGACCAGTGCAGATTATGATGCGCAGTGAGAAAGTGTTATGCGGGATAGTGATTCTGCTGGTACGAGTATTGTAGAGCAGATACGAAATTGAGAAAGAGACATGGAAACGAGAGATCGAAATGCGTGATAACTATCCGAACTTATTTGCAACTAACTCATGTAGTTAAGAGATTTGATAACTAACAATTTCCAAAGAAGAAATTTTTAAAAATAAGGGGAGGGTATAACAACCCAGGGATTGTTATTAATTAAAAACTCAACTAGACATATATAATTGATATAAATTGTGAATGTTATACTATAATTTTTATATTGAAGGATAAGAGTAAGGTTATAATAATAGTTTCATTGAGATATGCCTACATGCTATTTATATATTAGTATTTATTTTATAATATATATTTGTGGCCATATAGATACGTACATGGCACACACAACACCCACCATATACATACATGGCACACACACAATATACACATCACACACAAATACAAAGAAAGGAAGAGAGAAAAATGGGTACTTTGGCTTAGGTCTTTGTCATACAGAGGGTTCGAATTCGTATATACGTGACTTAGGAGCTCGTATTTGTCACTTTCATGAATTTTGAGGTATTTTTCTGATGTATTTACTTATTTGCACCTATATGAGCTATACAAATTAATTATTTTACAATAGTTGACTTAATAGAGATTTTATAAGTAATTTTTGATTTCATTTGAGGCTTCGGGATGATTTTCCATCAAATATTTCTGAACATAACCTAGGGGTTTTGGGGATAATATGAATTTTTGAAACATCTGGTGAAAACGGAACATTTTTTTGATTTTTAGATTATTTTCTGTGAATTTTTTTAGAGATTTTGGGTAAAAAGTTAAGTTTTAAAAATAAATAATAGAATTAAAAATTTTTGAAAATTATTTCCGCCTTTATAAATGCAGAAAATTCCGGAAAAGAAAAAGATTTATTAGGCCATCCATGTGATATTTTTTATTTTTGTGTAATTTTTGGAGAAATTTTAGTATTTTAGTGTAGTAAATGATTTTTGGTAAAGAAAATATATTTTCTAGATTTTTATGAATTTCCAGATTTATGGAAATTTCATTATTTTACAAGAAAATTGGGATTTTGGTATGACATGTATTTCTAATATACTTATTGTTATTTTTGGATAATTTTTGTAATTTTGAAAATTTTAAAAGTTATTTACATGAAGTATGAATATTTTTCGGGATTTTGTTTCAGAATTAAATATGGGTTGGAAAATAATAAATTTGGAAAGAAATTATATTTATTTTATTACGGGTGATATAATGTTCATTATTGGATTTCAGATATATTATTGAGGAAATAAATGGTTTTGTTTTTAGTAAATAAATATGAGTTATTATGTTGGGAAAATATTATCAGCCCTAGGAATATATGTTTTATGGGAGAAAATAAAAATTTAGTAAATTATAAATTTTGAGAAATTCTGGTAGAAATTAAAATAGTGTTTTGGGGAAAAGAAAGCAGTTTTCTATGTAAAACGGTATTTGGACTGATAATGTTTGCTCGAATATTTAAGAAAGTATAAGGATTACTGTGAATACGTATTTGAAATATTTAAGTATTATATTGCATTATTTACACCTAGTATCAGTTACGAGTTGAGAGGAGTGTGTAGACAAAGGATTTACTCATTGGTGCCTACCGTACTTTAGGTTGAGGTACGAGTCAGACACTCTTATCTTATAAATGTCTTTATGATATTATGTACAATGTTTTCCCTAATTTTTGGAGTAGTCAGGTCAGTGGCGATAGTGTGGTGACAGGGTATATTACTGATTTGATAGTTTTGTATTACATGGCCATATATATGAATGATTTTCGTGACATGTGTTTTGCAGGGGATGATGCAAGTAGTGTTCCCCGACTCCCGGAAATGGGACTTCAGTATGGGGTGCCTCAACGGTCAGATTGTCTCAAGAGGATATGTTGGTGAACCTAGTCGAGAAGCTCCTGGGCTGCATTGAGCATTTTCTAAGGCACAAACGTGACGTGTTTTTTGTAGAGGTGATACAAGTAATGTTCCCCGACTTTCGGAAGTGGGACTTCGGGATAGGGTACCTCGAC
Source organism: Embelia ribes (assembly GCA_001753735.1). Classification (NCBI taxonomy): domain Eukaryota; kingdom Viridiplantae; phylum Streptophyta; class Magnoliopsida; order Ericales; family Primulaceae; genus Embelia; species Embelia ribes. The sequence continues at coordinate 11,954 of MKEJ01053646.1, read as the reverse complement.
GACCAGATTTCCTTGAAAGGATATGCAGTTAAAACCAGTCGAGAAGCTCCTGGGCTACTTTGACTATTTTCCTATACACAGATGAGATTGAGTTTGGGCGAGTCTATATTTTCTACTGATGTGTTATTTATGTTTTATATATGTTGAGGTGATTGGCCCTTATTAGTATGTAATGTAGATCGACTGACATTTTCCCTTATGGTTGCAGTCGATATTCTTGTGGACCTTTTATCTGATATTATTGCGTTAGAGTTATATTTTATGCTGGAGTGTGTGAGTAGAGTTGTTTTTTTCTTATCAGGTGATTTATTAAGCATCTTATTGTATTGGCATTTATAGCATATTAATGTCTGACTTATTTATTTTGTATGTGCATATACACGTAGACTCTGCAGAGTATCAGGAGCATAGTAGGGGATAGAAAAGTATTGCGTACATAGGACGAGCTTACTTCGAGCTACAGGGTACTATCGTAAAATTATATTATTATATCTTTTGAGATTGCTGTACTTGTATTATATTTTGGATAGTAGACAATGTATTTATCAATTCATCAATTTGTACTCACAATTCCTTCAATTCTCTCATAGCCAAATGATACGGTGCCATCAAGATAGGCTTTGTGTAAGGAATTAGATCGATTGTAAAATCCACCTTTTGGAAAGACGGAAGTCCACTATGATCTTTTGGAAACACATCGAGAAAGTCACGAATAATAGAGGGATACTCCTCCCCCGAATGCATTTTCTCCAAAAAAGAAAGGCTGGCCAACATAAAAGATAGGCTAGTATGAGTACACAAATATAAGGAAATTCTATAGAACTTGGCCCTTGATATACAACTGAAATACCCTCCGCAGTTTTTATGGTAATTTGCCTACGCTCGCAATCAAATATAGCATGCTAGTATGATAACATATCGATACCGATAATAACATCGAATCCTGACATATCAAAAATTACGAAGTCATATTCAAAGATATGATTTGCAATAAGTAATTCACACCCTCGACAAATACTATCCATATTAATACTATTTCCCCATGGGTATCAATTAAAATGGGCTCTTCCAAACGATTTACAAGTAATTCTTGCATTCTAATGAAACTAGATGCAATAAAAGAATAAGATGCACTCGTATTAAATAATGCATGAGCTCAAGTAGATAGAAAAGATAAAATACATTGAACAACCGAAGGTTCAACTACCTCCAGTGCCTGAGGCATGACATAAGTACGGGTCTGCGAAGACTGGCCCTGTTGGAATCCTCCACGAGTAGTGCTACCCTGATAGCCTCCATGAGAAGAACTGATACCCTGATGAGTGGATGATGAAGAAGCGGTATGAGATGGCTGTAGAGCTATCCCCAAAGATGAATACTACTACTGACCATGAGGGTCAACGGGAGCAAGAAAACTCTCCGGACATAACCTCTGCATATATCCCTTATTGTCGCACCCTCGACAAAAGGCCTGAGGGCATAATGGCTGAATGTGTCTCTCATTACCGCAAAGATGACATGTAAGGAAATGAGTACAATCACATGCTAGATGGCCCTGACGGCCGCAATTGTAGCACCCGCTACTTCGAACTGCAAGCCCCGAGGCCGAAGTATGATCCGACTAAGGTCGTCACTGAGATGACGAAGAAGAGAAGGTTTCTCGATTCCTTTTCCGTTTGCCGCTACAGCTACTTACACCAACACTTCCGCTCGAATTGCCACAGATAAAATTCCCTGAGCTCCGTCCTGATATTTGTACTGATTGCAATTTTGAAGACCGAAGAAGACGTGAAACATCCTTGTGTTATTGTTTGTTGGCGAGGCTATCCTCAACTTCCATAACCACGTCCACACAATGCTTATAGGTCCCATGTAGATCCGTCATCACATGTGTTTGAATATGGAGTCATAACCCTTTCTTGAATCAACAACACTTCAATTTCTCCGTCAATACTAACTCTAGTGCATACCTAGAAAGTTCAATGAAAAGGATTTGATAGTCCTGAACACTCGAATTTCCTTACACCAAGTTTGTGAACTCTTCTCTCTTTCATTCACGCAACATCTAGGGAAAGAACTCCTTGAGGAAGAATTCACAAAAGGCCACCCAAGTACTACCCTCGAATCTACCGACATCTTCTTAGCTCTTCCACCAATGAGCCACTTTACCAAGAAGATAGAATGTCATGGTCGCCATCATCAAGTCGTAAAGAAGTAAGGGGATCTATCATACCTCGAATCAATTCCTCAGCTAATACCGGTTTATTTTTGCCCCTAAAGGTAGGGGGATCCATCATATAAAAAGTTTTTGTGCCGAAAAAGCTTGAGTCTCCCACTCTCCCTCAAGTTCCATGCCATTCTCGTAAAAACTTCTTCCAATACCCGAAACATGTTGGTAACTTCCGAAGATTGAAAACCTCCCACATTTCCAAATCTAGTTGGTGACGCGAAATTTGTTTGAGCATTTTCGCCCACTTCCGGTTGAGCCCGAGTACAAGGCGGAATTTGGGTTTGAGGTCCGAAAACCTCTTTCCGAGGTACCTCCATACTGCCCCGTCCAATGTCTCCTCAAGACTTAGAATATTCTATTTATCTCCCACGTTCGCCATAGTGTGAGCACGCGTACGCATAGGACGCGTCTCATCCTCATTAAGAATACTCGTCCTTCCTCCATGACCCCTAACAACTCCACGAGTTCCTCAATTACCTCTACGACCACGTCTTCCTCGAGCCATCATCTTCATATCATAATGAAGAAACTACGAAAGAAGTAAGCCACAATTACATATGGAAAGGATCAAAGAATGCAATCTATTTAGCTTACAACTTATTATGCATTAAGTATGCATCGAGAAAATACTATGACTTGCTAACCCGCTCTCGATTTGACTCTAGAACCTACCAGCAAGCTACCAAGATTTATAGAACCTGGTTATGTATAATTCCAACCTGTCATGCCCTGAATTTCCTTATAAAAATTTGGGGGCATGAGATTATATGACACAAGAAATAAAGTAACATAAATCAAAATCAATGATAATTGAATATGAAAGAAGATACAAAAGTCTATCCATATTTTCACGAACCCAATATACAATAAAGTTTGAACTTGCACATATCATTCCAATAATAACTACAACATCCTAGAGTGTCAACTATAGTCCACTTCCAATTTACATACATTTATGCAGCGAAAATAAAAAGTAGGAAGGTCAGGGCTAAAACTACATAAAATAAAGAAGTAGAAAGGCCAGTGCTAACACTACACAAAATAAATAAGTAAGAAAGCCAGCGCCAACACTATACAAAAGAAAGTCTCATGCTACATACTTGAGAAAATAAATATACATATTCAACTTTGCTACAACCTCCACAACAAAATATACATGTACAACTGAGGCTACGACTACAAAATAACTACTGATGCCATCTTCGAATCCATGCCAAAGCATGATTATTTCTAGCCTCCAAGCCGTTAAAGTAATATCATATACGATATACAAAAGGGAGAAAAAGTATACGGGTTAGATGGACAATCAACAATTTAAGTATGAGACTGTGAGGTCTCGATAAGTATGTACATGCTACAATAAAATAAAGTATGAATATGCTTTAGAAATAAGTAAATGATCACACTATCAATGATAATCATGTAAGTAATCATGAATGAATTACGAATGCTACAAATATAAACATGTTAATGCTTATGCAAAAGAATGTATACATGTTACAGTCGAACACTACAACTACGACTCAAATCAAAGTGGGACTAATATCTCTACAAGTTCTCGAAAATGCTATGGTCCACTATCGAGTGCGACGCGATCTAGTCTTCATTGATCCGCCACCGAATGTAATACAACCAATGGAAATATCCCAGATCTGGTTTTCCAACTTTCACGCTATAGCTGTATGACCTCATTGCTTTCTACGAATTTTATAAAATTGATACTGTATGTCCCAAAAATAAATAGAAAATGACCTAAATTCCCATTAATGTCAATGTTATGATAAACTACCATGATGCAACGATTTTATGATATTCATACTTTTCAAAATTCCACGAATGGCTAGGCTTTTATTTCTACAATAAGCATGCCCTTTTTATCCTTTGAAACTACAAATATACCATGAATAGGAACAACAACATTGTCCCATAAATTTTGTCACAAAAAGTCTATGAATATCAAGAATGTCCCCGACTACGATTTCAACGACTACGAATATCATGATATAATTAATGTAACCATATATCAATACTATAAATTGTGCCATAATAATAATGTTGGTAATACATAATTGATACTACAATAATACTACGAAGGTGCTATGATAATATTGATATAACAATATAGCAATGTCACAAAAATTGTCCACGATAAGTTTATATGATATTATTGGGAAATAATACATATCAACGCCATGACATTCATACAACAATATTATTAAATAAGATTGAGCAATATAATACTACAATCCACTACAAATATAATTCACCCCAAATCATTCATAATATTGCCTATGAATACATACACAATGAAAATATTCATGAATACGTACCAACACACCTATACTCTCGATATATAAATTGCTATCTGCAATCCATCTATACCAACAAAGCCTCCTAAAGTCCCCAAAGATATCTAGAAATTTTTCCCAAAAAGCCTTCTTCTTGCACCTCAGGATTGATCTTTCTACGAGTCTCGGATGATCTTAAACCTAGACAAAAAGATAATCCATGAGTCATCAAAAAGTTGTACCAATTTAATTTCACGAGTCAAAATGACATTCAAATTGAGGTAGAACAAATGAGAAAAGAAAATAAGAAAACTTACAACAAAATGAACCGACCGAGATAAGGGGTCTGAATATCAAGGTATATGTTTTGGGGAGTGGGTGGAATGATATGATCTAGGCCCAAAATGATGAAACCCTCTTTCTCCCTCTCTCACTTTGTGGATTTGAAGAACATAGAAAATAGGAAAGAAGTGATTGAGTCAATACTTTATAATTCGAAGTTGACCAATTAAATCGATCCAACCGTGGTTAGATAGATCGGTCTGAACTTTTAAATCGATCCAATACCTAGTTGGATCGATCGGACCTACAGGAATTTTATCTTCCTACAACTATTGTTGATAGCTTCTAAAAATACTCGTAATGACTCATAGATACTAATATAAGTGTTTTCCAACTTTCAGAAAGCTAAATGAGTTCTTAAAACTCATTCTATGTGATTTAAGGTGCCTACCGATAAATCCCAATGAAAAACTCTAAACGACCATCAAAATCACTACGAATGGATCCATATGACCTCGAGAAATTTGCCATGACTACGAGAAAAATGTAACACTATGAATGCATCACCAAATGATACGGTGCCATCGAGATAGGTTTTGTATCAAGAATTAGATCAATCATAAACTTTACCTACTAAGATATTCTGGGAGTGTATCGAGAAACTCGCAGACAATATAGGGATATTCCTCCCCTGAATGTACTTTCTCTAAAAAAGAAAGGCTAGCAAACAGAAAAGATAGGCTAGTCCGAGTATGATGAGTATAAGGGAATTCAATAGGACTTAGCCTTTGATATACAATAGAAATACCCTCCGTAGTTTTCATGGTAACTTGCCTATGCTCGTAATCAAATAGAGCATTATAATGTGATAACATGTCCACATCGATAATAACATCAAATTACGACATATTGAAAACAACGAAGTCATATTAAAAGATATGTTCTATAATAAATAATTTACGCCCTCGACAAATACTATCTATATAAATAATATCTCCCCCTAGGGTATCAATGAAGATATGCTCCTCCAAATGAGTTATAGGTAATTCTAGCATTCTAACAAAACTAGATGCAATAAAAGAACGAGATTCACCCTTTGTTAAATAATGCAGGAGTCCAAGTAGATAGAAAAGGTAAAATATCTCGAACAATCGAAGTCTAAGCTACCTCCGTTGCCTAAGGCATGGCATAAGCATGGGTTTGCAAAGACTGGTCCTACCGGAATCCTCCATGAGTAGTGCTGGCCTCATAGCCTCCACGAGCAGAACTGATACCCTAATGAGTAGATGATGAAGGAACAGTATGAGATAGCCACGGAGCTACCCTCAAAGATGAATGTTATTACTGACCATAAGGGCGAACGAGAGTGAGAAAACTCTCCGGATATCTCGTCTGCATATTCCCTTACTGTCTCACTCACAATAAAATACCTGAAGGCATAATGCCTGAATATGTCACTCATTAACACAAAGACGACATGTAGGGGAATGGGGGCAATCACGTGCTAGATGGCCCTGTCGGCCACAATTGTAGCACCCACTACTCTGAACTGCTGGCCCCGAAGCCGAAGTATAACCCTATTGAGATTGCCCCTGAGACGACGAAGAAGAAAAGGCTTCTCAATTCCTTTTTTGTTTTTCGCTACTGCTACTTCCCCTAACACTTTTGCTTGAACTGCCCTGGATTAGATTTCCTAAACTTTGCCCCGATGCTTGCACCGATTATGATCCCAAAGAATGACTCAAAGACCAAAGAGGATGTGAAACATCCTTGCGTTGTTGTTTGTTAATGAGGCTATACTCAGCCTTCATAACTGTGTCCATACAATGTTTATATGTCCCATGGAGACCCGCCATCACATGTGTTTGAATAGAGGGTCGTAACCCATCCATTTGAGGGGTAACTATTGTTGTAAGCAAATTAAGCCAACTGTAAATAATCCTCCCAACTAATAACCAAATCAAGTATACATGCTTGTAACATATCCTCCAACATTTGTATCGTCCTCTCGATTAGTCCATCCATTTGAGGATGATATGCAGTACTTTTCACCAACCCTATAACTATAACATGATTCTTACCCTCCCAAAATTGCAATATAAATTAGGATCTCGATCGGATACTATGGTATAAGGAGTACTATATAATCGAAGGTCTCTTTCACGTATAATCACAAAAGAACCTCCGCATCATCATCTTTCTTGATCAGCAAGAAGTACACCGATTTGTTAGCCTATCTACAACAACCCAGAGAGTTTCCTTCTTCTTCTTCTTCGATTTCAATAACCCACCAACAAAATTTATCGTGATATGCTCCCACTTCTACTACGGTATCTGAAACGGTTGCCTCTCACCTCCCAACTTCTTCTTATCCCCTTTCACCTATTAGCAAATAAGACATCGATCCATAAATTGTGCTATGTCTCTCTTCAAACTCCGCTACCAATTGGTTTGACTCAAATCGTAATTCATCTTATTCCCATTCAGATGCACTGCCAACCGAGATATGATAAAGTGCACTAAACCTTGCGACTTAATGAATCTGCCACCATATTTGCCTTACCTAGATGATATTGAAGGTCCAAGTCGCACTACTCTAGGTACTCCATCTACTGTCTTTGCCTTATATTCTAGTCCCGTTGAGTAAATATGTACTTAAGGATCTTATGGTCTAAGAACACTTTGAATCTTTCTCCATACAAATAATGTCTCAAAATCTTTAAGGCGAACACTATATCTCCCTACTCTAAATCATGTGTAGGATAGTTCTACTTATGAATCTTCAATTGACGAGATGTATAAGTGATCACCCTCTCCATTTACATTAGCACACAACACATCCCTTCCTTCGACGCATCATAATACACCATGTATCCCATTCTCCTCTCTGGAATGATCAATGTTGGCACAATCATCAACAACTCCTTTAGCTTTGTGAATGATTCATCGCACTTAGTATCCCACTCAAACTTAACCTCTTTGTAAGTAAGGGAAGTCAAAGGAAAAGCTATAGTTGAGAAGTCATTTACAAACCTCCGATAATAACTAGCTAATCCCAGAAAACTCTGAATCTCAAAAACATTTTTTGGGCATTCCCATTTCGACACTACTTCAACCTTCGACAGATCAATAGCTACCCTTTCTATTATCACCACATGCCCAAAAATCTTAATTCTTGAAGCTAGAATTCACATTTTGATAATTTTGCATACAGTTGATGAGCCCGTAATGTTGACAACACAATTCAAAGGTGCTCTTAATGTTTTTCTTTCATTTTCGAATAGACAAGAGTTACATCTATGAAGATAATGACAAACCTATCCAAATATACAAAAAATACCCTATTCATCAAGTCCATAAAGACTATTGACACATTTGTCAATCTAAATGGCAAAACAAGAAACTTATAGTGCCCATAATGAGTCTTAAAGCCCGTCTTTAGGATGTCCTCCTCCTGAATTTGCAACTGATGGTACCCGGAGCAAAGATCAATTTTTGAGAAGTACCTCAACCTCTTCAATTAATCAAATAAGTCATCTATCTTTGGCAATAGGTACTTCTTCTTAATTATCACCAAGTTCAGCTTCTTATAGTTGATGCACATCCTTATCAACCTCTATTTTTTTTTGCACAAATAGTGCCATTGTGCTCCACAATGACGCACTCAAATAAATGAACCCCTTAGTCAATAGATCCTCAAACTGTTCCTTCATCTCCTTCAGCTCGAGAGGCGCCAAATAATTCGGGGGTGTATAAATAGGACTCATGCCTTGAATGAGTTCAATAGTAAACTACACTTATGATGTGGCAGTAATCCAATAAGGTTCTCCGAAAAGATATCAACAAAATCACAAACCGCTGAAGGTAACTCTAGTGGTGCCTCCCCAACTTAAAAAATAGAAAGTCGGCAAGCAAATAGCTGAGGGCATCCCCAACTAGCATTGCAGGATCATACATAATACTTCATTTACCTACATATCAAATGGATATTCCCTCTTCCAAACATAGTATTACCCGTCGACGATCATACTCGATAATAATACAATTGGATGACAACCAATTTATGCCCAGAATAACACCGAAACCCAACATATCAAGAAATTGGAGGTCACATTTGAAATACCTATCAAATATCAAAATGGAGCAATGACAACAAATAAAATGAGGAATTACATGAACACCTAGGAGCGTATCAATCGACATACACATATCGGAACACTTTGGTTCTAAATACAATAATTTCGTGAAACTAGCAGCAATGAAGGAATGAGATACACCCATGTCAAATAACACACATGCACAAGAAGATTGAATTGAAAGAGTACCTCAAATGACAGATGATCCCACCTGATCCATAATAGCATAAGTAAATGCATATAGACAAGTTTGAGCATCTAGTGTAGCTATAGAACCTATTCCCCGATTGCCACTCCCCTGATTTCCTCCTCGTCTAGCCCACTAGAACGATGCAACATTTTTTGCCAATGGTATGGCTGCCATTATCGGACCATGCACAGTCTGAGCCCGATAATCACTCTTCATGTGACCCATATTCTTAAAATTTTGGCACTAAATCTGAGGTCAATAGAAAATTAGATGTCAATCGTCGCCATATCTGTAAAGCCTTGACCTCATGTTCAACTCTCCGGTCTCTGCTATAGCGATAACCTCTGATAAGACTATCTCTGCGAGTTCTGCAACCCAAAATCCTAATCTTTCTTCCTGTTTCCATTACCCCCACTCGGTACACTCTAACTAGATTGGTTCTACCCACCCCCGCCAACCGGGGCAGTACAATAATAGTTGTCAGTACTTTGTCGTTGCCCTCATTGTGCCACTTTTGAGATTGCCTATATAACTAACTTTGACTTCCCAACCCCCTTTTATCATTATGAAACCTCTAAAATTTCTCCGCCACATACCCAAGCACATATCGAGAATAAACTATGAACTTCTATATGTTTTCTGCTATTGTATCAGTCCCCTATTTTAGCTTCACAAATTCATCTTTTATTTCCTACCATTTGGCATGTGAGAAATACTTAGACAAGAATATAGCTTTGAAGTCATCCCACAAGAAATTTCCCACTCTATAGATTTCTCAATATCCCTTCCACTACTCTACTGTCGTACCAACAAACATACTCAGAACTACCCTCGCTATAATTAATGGATCAGTGATACCTAGGGTGGAAAAATGATGTTCCATCCTTGAAGGCTACCTATCTACCTCCATCAGATCATCCCCGCCCTAAAAAATTGTATCCTTAAACTAGCTCAACTTCTTTTGAATTCTCAAAGTGCATGTCTCGATATCATTAAGATCATTAATATGCCCTCCTATTTCTTGCAACCATAGTACGGATCATCTCAAGCGTGCATTCCCCAATCAATGTTACAAACTAAGCCAAATCCACATTGGCAATTCCAGGTGCAACCCTAACCGTTCCTAATATGGGTGTAACATATGGAACCATACCTTAGTATCCGTAAGAAAATAGTTACTGATTTCCCCACTGGGCACTTCATCAATACTAGGTTCGTAAGAGTTGTCATCGGACAACAACTTAGGTTCAATTAGCGGTGGAAAAGGCATTGCACCTGTCTCTCTCATGGCACAAAATTTGGCTTGTGTCCCATTAACTATCACCTCAATAGGTGGTGCAGGTTTAACAATCCTACGCCCACCTAAACCACCACAATTGCCGCTAGCACCACGGCTACTACTTCCTCTACTTCTCGACATGTCTAAAATTAAAATAATAATCAAATTCAATCACATGTTTGTATTTAGTATATGCAAAATAACCAAAAGGTAATCAAAATACATGATTATTTGTTGTTCAACTTTGTCTCTATGTGGAGCTCCATATTGGGCGGATAAGGCGTCCCTTACCTATCCAATATGGACCTAAATGTCAACATCTTCCTCCAACCCATTGCCTATTTTTCATAAAATAATATTTTTTGAAAAAGAATACGATTCATGGATTGAAGTAACTAAAGCACACAAAAGCACATCAAAGCATATAGAGGCATCCAAGTCCCTAGACGACTACCAATCTTCTAGACGCAATTCCCTCGAGGACATTCTACTCATAACCCAACATCCATTGTAACACCCTCGAAACATCTCTAATAAAATATACAATTTAAACACATTTTAATTAAATTGAAGAATTTATTTTTATTTATTTTTTCAACTGAAAACACAACACTTACTCCTAAGCTGATCCGATAATGTTATACTTTACTAACTCAACCCACCAATATAAATGATAATGCATTAAAACTACAAAAGATATAACCGTAAATCAACGAAAGCCCAAAATATATACATGCTTAGAAAATTTGAGCAGTATCTCCATATATTTATATCACAGGCAATCTATTCTATATAAATTAACTAGCCTACATAATAGATACAACTACATACATACTCCACAAAATACTGTCTGAAGTACAACATAATATAACTACATACAGTACCAACAACTAAAATACATTATATGTACAATTGTCTCAAAAGTAATAATGCGAACCATGCGACAAAACCCAAATGCTCGATAGAAGCTGAATACAGTGCAGAAAATGGATATTTCCTGCTAGGCTCTCCATCATCTGAAGTGCCCATGTATACATGTATGGACAAAACAGATGAGTCAGGTACTAGTATGCTATAAATGCCAAATAATAAATTATTCAATATAATAGCAAGAAAGAAAGTGACACTATCGTAATCTTAACAATAAATAAATGCCAAGGTCGGGTCGGCCGTAGCCATAAGGGAAACATAAGTCTATCTAATGGTCCGTACTACCTAACACATATATAAAAGTAGAATGAAACGTAAACAAATGAATCTACAGTTCGAGTGTGGCTCACTCCAACTCAATCTCATCTCAACCTTTGATGTATTCAGTGTAGCACAAGAGCGCCAACCTCGATTGGGATCTACTGCACTCATCCCGACCTTTTGGCCTATAAAGAACTCAACTCGAATATTCAAATGATCTCATTACTACAAAATACACGTTACTGAAATATCACAATAATTTATATTTCTACACATACACTATCTTTACACTACCCCACCCCCCAAAAGCTGCTAAAAATAATGTGTAAGAAATCGTAAAGCATTTATAAGATAAAAG
>MKEJ01053642.1:0-16516 GCA_001753735.1 Embelia ribes | reverse complement strand
ACTCATAAATCATCTCCTCCTTATATGTATAAGCAATTTAATTATTATGAAATTATAACCACAAGTAATCGTAATAATTATATTTACATCATACGCATACAAATAATACGCCACCAATTCACAAAAAATTTACTAACTCGCTAATGATATATTCACCTCATTATATACCATCTCCACATTCTCAATTTACTCATATCAAACAAGTAATCACCACATTATATATATCATCTCCACAACTTCAATTTATTCATAATAAATATCACGTCATCATCTCACTATATATAACGCCTCCATTTAATTTATTCAATCGCCACATTATATACATCTCCACATATTCATCCACTCTAATTCATGCAGAATCTCATCTTATTTCACCTCCACAATTCATAGCATATGCATATAAACAAAGTAATCTAATTTAGAGTATGTTCATTGACTACCGTACCTCAAATTGTGTCTAGAAGCCACCTCGAGACCTCGTAGGTAAAAGCCCCAAATTTTGCCTCTTCCACTCCCCTCGATTTGATCTATTAAAAGTAATCAAATCATCAAACCTCATACTATAGAGTTGCTCAACTCATCAAGGTAAACAATAATTTCAACTTAAATTTAACGTTACAATCTATGCACGAAAATTGAGGCACCTCAACGACTAAAATAGATAGAGATACTTATGTAGAAAGAAGCCCTACGACGAGAGGATGAAGAATCTCCACCTATTTCTTCAATCTGAGCACCCTGGCTAGATCAAATCACCACTCCTCTCTCTCACTCTAACTTGATATACACTGGAAATAGAAAATGAAAACACCCAGTCTCACGTCTGTTTTAATTCTGTCATCTGTTGACCTTTTCATTTGAACGACATTTTGAGCCATTCGAATTTCTCCCCCTGAATTTAATCAAAAATACCAACGTTGTAGAAAATTGAAATAGCTTTCAAACAAAAAAAAATCACCTTAATAGGAGTTACGGTTTGGGAGATATGGCCAAAATACGAAACCATTGTACGGAAAGTATTTATTCCGATATAGCTTTCAAATGAATAATGAAACACTACATCGGCCTACATACCACCCTATCTCACATCCTCAATGTCGATACGTCAATATTTATATCATATTTCAATCATGTTAATATCCATCAACTCACAACACACTCCTAAGAACTCACGTCAAAATTGCAAAATGAAATACTAACCGTTTCCAACCAAACACTTATGAAACAACTACGTAGTTATACATAGCTATCACCACATCATACAATGCATATTAATAATATTATACTCTTATATAATATTGTTATGAATGCAAAAACTTTTCTTGGAATTTTTGGGACATTACAGAGTTGTTAACTCTTTATAAATTGCGAAGATAGTATATTCGCAAATGTCATGGTTCGGTATGTGGTGTCTTAAGTATGCAATGGTTCAGTAAGCATTGTATTTGATATGAGGTGTATTCAGTATATGGTATACTCGGTATGCGGTGTATTCAGTATGCAATGTATTCGGTATCAGTATGCAATGTATTCGATATGCAGTGTATTAGGTATTTAGTATGTGGTATTCGGTATTCGAGATTCATGTTTCGTGTGGAGCATGGTAGTACATGGTAGACTTAGCACTTACCCCTCATGCTTAGAGCATGTAATAACTTAAAACTCGGAGCATGAGCATTATAGTTGTATATGTCGTAGTTTGGAAGTCTTTGAGAACTTATGGATTACCTCTCATGTCCTAGACATGTACATACATAAAACTCATAGTTTAAAAATTTATGTATATTTGCTTGTGCATACTTGTCATACATCTTATATTCATTTTTATAGTATTATTTAGAATCTGACCTATATTTCTTTATTTTGTATATTATTGCTCATTCGGTTTTGTAGGAACGGAGGAGTAGAGCTCGGGACATGCTTGAGTAGCAAGTATAAACATATGATAATATAGCTTGTGATGGCATAGAAGTTGTAACCTCCTTTATCATGTATTTTTTGTATTCGAGGTAAGGAAGTTGTATAAGACTTTTATTTCTTTTGGCAAGCATGTAGCTTGCCTGATTTTATTATGTAAATACGGATATTTACTTTTTGTAGTTGCAGATATATATATATATATATATATAGGCAGGCTATATATATATATATATATTTATATATTTGCAGACAGACTATATGTATATGTGGATGTGGATTGTTGTAGCTCGAGATGAGTAGATGTTGTAATATTATTTATTTTCTTTTTATTTTAATTTTTTTTTCTTTTTCATTATCTCACGACCCCAGATTTGAAGGAATTCGGAGCGTGACAGCCTACCTCTTGTTTATTAACTGGCAGATAAAGAAAAAGATGTCGCAAGCCTGTAAGAAGTCACGGTAAAGCATTAAGCAAGGCTGATCCTCCTTGGAGCTTGTGTTGCATTTTCAAGTTGGTAGCAGTGTAAATATGTTTCCAAATTATATATGTTTCGTAACTCAATGGCCAATTTTCAATAGACAGTGTTTGTAACTAAAGGCTCATACGATTTGTAAAAATGCACATATTTTAATACATTAATGTAATGGTTTGCATCACATATTGAAGCATACATCGTGGAAAGTATAGCTAAGGAAATATATACAATATTTTTCAACGAAATATCTATCCTGATGGATTTGGTAATTCATTTAGTTTTAATTCAGTAATCATAATTATGATTCCAATAAGAACGGATTATTAGTTAAATTGTAATTTTATTAATAAATTACCAGCCCCCTTTTCCGTTCAAACTCAACCTTTTCCGTTTCAAGTTAGTGACATACTTGTAAAACCTTTGGAGGTAATTGATATATATACTTTCCATAACTGGTTCTTACCAACAAATTTGTTAAATTTTTTGTCTCTAATTGATATTTTCATTCAGTGTTGTACTTTCTATTTAATTAGTCAAGTTCTTTCACTTCAATTTTTGCTTCTATGCTGTTGCAAGATTTCTCATTTTCCTGTACTTTTATTTTAGTTCTGGATATGATTTATTTAAATTTGTTACTTTAAAAATAGTTTAATTCCATTAGTCAAACTCCAAGGAATCGGTCTAGTAGTCGAATGACCGATACTTATGACTTTAGGCATGAGGTGGGAAGTTCGATTAATATGTGCCGCATTTGGGGCCACACCTGCTAGTTTGCTAGTCTGAACTCTAATCCGTGTTAAGAATTATCGTGAGTGTGAGGTACTAGATCATGTGAACTAGTCGGACGACACAAACCGACGAAAACCACATATTTCAAAAAAAAAAAATAAAAATAAAAAACAAAAAAATTCCATCAGTCATGTTTCCTATTCTTACAAATAAATTAGTACATAAAAATCCAAAAACCAAAATATATTTTCCTCATCTGCAGGTTTAGAAATAAATAAAACACCAATTTTCCAGATTAATCTTTTTGGATCCTAGAAATTGTTTGAGAAGCTCCTTGGGGATCGAAATGGTCTTACCTACACTATTACCGTACCGCGTCTTTGTTCAATATTGCACAATACTAATTAAGGACTGTAGGCTTTTTGTAAACAACCCCTTAATCCGATCAAATCGATCAATCATTGCAGTAGAAATTATAACACGAAAGTGTTGATTAGTTTTGGTGTTGACTAATTAAATTGTATGGAAAGAAATCGTTTACTTGTGCAAGCTTTGGGCAATTGCGGTGACAAGGGAGGAATAAAAAAAAAGAATATTTTGCATTAATTGGAAAAGGAAATACTTACCAGAATAGGAAAGGGAAAATATTTGTATGATCAGTTCAATTCAAAGGATATAGATTAGACTGTTCAAAGGGCCATGCCAACATTGAACGATTATTAAAACGGATGAAAATTAAATAAAAAAAATTATGAGGCAAAGAAGAAATAGTAACATGAAATGAAGATGATGATATATCCATATGAATTGCTTTTATAACGTCTGTCTAATAATTATTATTACATTTTAGAGAATAATGTATTTTTTAATTATCAATTAACTATTAAATATCTTGAAAATGAGACTTAAAAAACTCGGCAGCCTAATGTGACCCACCAAGTTGTCGAGTGGCTTCAATCCTCGATTGCACTATTTAGTATGATGAGATTAGTGGTACCATAAGGGAAAAGTGAGAAAATACATTTTGTTCCTTATATTTTATGATATCTAAAGCATGACATACGAATACCATGTGTTTAAATTTATTAATGAAAGCAGTAACAATAATCCTTTTCACAAAATTTATGAATATCCTGAGTATTAGATTTTATTTTTATTGTCAAAGTTGTAACCCAAAAAAATGATAGTGTGTTTAACGACCTCTCCCATTGCTTAAACTAGACAAAGCATTATTGCGTAATGATTCTCATGAAATTTCTTCAATTTGACGTATTTGCTTTTGGTGGCTATATTACGTGTTTGAGCTTGTTACCAACAATTTGTTTGCAACTTCAGTTGATTAAATTCAAACGGAACATTGAGGACGACTTTCAAGTTATAAACAGAAGTAGAATAGAAAACAAATTTCTAAATAACAAATATTTTGGATTCCATTATTATGAGTTAATTTGGTTCCAAATTTTAAGCAAATAAGTCAGCTTATTTTTTACTAAAAAAATATCGGATACTTCAAGCTTAAAACTTTTAATTTATTTAGTCTAAAATAATAAATAAACTCAATTTAAAAGCTAAACTGTCAAATGATGTTCAACTTTTAAAGAAAAAAATATATAAATTTAGAGTTTATTAGTTGCAATCAAACAAGTCATATATTTGTCGTAATAAGAAATTACAAAAGAATTTCATTGAATGTGAAAATAAAAAAAAAATATATAAAAAAAGAATTTATAAGTTGCAATCAAACAAGGCTATATTTGGGGTAATAAGAAATTGCAAAGAATTTCATGGAATGTGAAAATAAAGAAAAAAAACTAAGAAGAATAGTTAAAACTAACAACGTTGCAAGTCATTAAATAAAATATTTACCATGAGGTTATTTGATGCCCACTTTTCTCTAATTAATTAGGCTCTTATTAGTGCTGAAACAACAAAGAAATAAGATTACGAGTAGCTTTTATGTTATGTTGGATCAAGAAAAGGAATAGGAGAGATTTTTCAGTTTACAAAAGGCAGATTTTTTTCCCCATAACTTTTGGCATATGCATATATAGGTCAATTACGGTTATAGACTAGTCAAGGTCGGCATGTTTGAACAGAATATAGTGAGCTTTCTTGCAGACCAGCTGGTTCTAATCCCTTCTTTATTTTCCTTACAAATGTACGCAATCAACTGTAAATCTCCTTTTTCTTTTCGTTTTTCTATCCTCTGGTTGTTTGTACTAACAAGAATATGTAAAACAATTTGTTGTACATCACAAAATACAAAATTTACAAGGGTAATTTGGTGCCCACTTTTTTCTATTTTATTAGGCCCTTCTTAGCGCCAAAACAACAAATAAATAAGATTAGGAGTAGTTTTATGTTAAGTTGAACCAAGAAAAGGACTTGTTGTCCACAAGTAGCTAGGAATAGGAAGAGATTTTTCAGCTTACGGAAGGCAGAATCAAGTAAAGGTTGGCAATTTTTGGCATATACATATATAGGTCAATTATAGTTTAGTATTTACGTCCCTGGTGGTTTGAATAGAATCTAGTAAAGGTCGGTAATTTTTAACACGATATAGTGACTTTGGTTCTGATCCCTGCATCATTTTTATTATAAATGCAAGCAATCAGCTATAAATCTCTTTTTTCTTCTCTTGTTTTTGTCTCCTCTGTTAGGTTGTACTTGCACCATGTACACACAATACACAGGAAATGTTTCATAATTTCACTTCCATGGAATTTGCCAACTGTGTTTCACAATTTCACTTCTGTTTGTCCAGAAGGAATTCGTTATTGCACTCTTTCTGACCCACCATTTCACATTCACAAATATCTGTTTTTTTCGACAATGATTTTTCTATTTAATTCCATTTTCTTTTACGAACTTTAGAAATTGCTTCTTTTGAGCATATACCCTCCCGACAGAAGAGTAATTTATGCCTTCTCAATTATGGTTTTTTATTTCCTTCAAACAAAGTTGGTAATAGGAATGCTCATTTGTAACGAATCCATAACTCATCAACATCACCTGCACAAAAATATTAAAGACAATGGGGAAGTTAGTAATCAAACTAGTGAAGTGATTCCAACGGAGGAAGGATTAATTACATATGAAAGGAGAAGGAAAAAGAACTTATCTGGGGAAGGAGTTGTTGGTGAAGGGCTCCAATCGAGCTCAAGCCTTGGGGCTATCGAAGAGAAGGATGATCCATTATACTTTCGTTAAACATTGGGCTTGGAAGCAAAAAGAATGCTTGCGTATTGTAGAGAGAAAGGAGAGAGGTTAAAGGTGAAATCTTTCAGGTTTCAGGGGAAAAAGATAATGGCAAGTGACAACCCAGATCTGGGTATTACGAAGTCAACATCGGCTGTCGGGACCAATTTCAGCCCTCAGATTGGAAGTAGTGGATGGTTGGGATGGTTACACATGCCAACTATGGTTGGGGGTAACTCAACTGGGGTTACGAGCTCAGTTAACAAGGACGGTGGGGATCAAGTGGAGTAATGAGGTGGAAGGCAAATCGAGCTCCAGGTGGCATCAACTCAGAATAATAAGTTACATCGGGGGAAGATTGAGTGTCAATGGAACACCACTCTGTTCCACTCTACCATCCACATGGTCAGTACCAATGGTCCACATCAAGTGATATTAGGGATTAATTGCCAAATCATCATGAGGCTATTGTACTGAATTGAACTGAGAACTATATAAGTCTTTTTTATTGCTAAGAATTAGGTTAAGTCGCATTTTGTTATCTTCTCTTCCTTCCTTAAGTTTTATTAGGGTCCTTATCTGTAGTTTGTAATTTGAGTTTAGTGAAATATAAATTGAAAATTGCCCCAAAAAAATTATAATCATCGACTCCATAATTTAACAAGGACAAGTGAATTGTTACAAGTGGTATCAAAGGAGCTGCAAGCAACTCTACGATCCAAACAAGATGAGTTCCAGTCGAATATCGAACAAAAGTTACAAGAGCAACAACAACAAGGCACATAAACTAGGGGAAGAAAGGTGGAGATTACAAGATTTACAGATGCAGTCAATCCAACAAATACTACATAAATTAACCAATATGGGTGCTACTGGTAGGGTGCCTGGGCTCTCTTCTGAATCACAAGTAGAGGTATCTTACTCTCCCCTATGTACTATTGAGCTCAACCTTACCTTAATGCAACCTACACCTCCCATTTATGGTGCTCACTCAACCGGTTATATTACTAACAATTCACTTCCACCATTAACATAGTCCATGAATAACTTAAATCCACTCTCTACCCAAGGGTTCATGATACACAATCCACCAAACTTAAACCCAATTCCAGATCCTAATTTACAAGTCTCACAACACTTTCCCCAACCCACTCATAGGAACACCCCAGTTTTTTCCCAGCTACAGCAATCACCTATACACCATAATCCTTACCCCTATTCTTCCCAACCTCTTTACCAAAACCATACACCTCCCTACCAAAACCAGTATTCAAACCAACCCCATTACTTCCCAAACTTGGTACCTCCTCCCAGGGGAGCTCGAAACCACTACATTGGAACCAACAACCCTGCACATGAGGTCAATCAAATTAGACTTCCCCATTTTCAATGGAGAACACAGTAAGTAGTGGATTTATAAGGCCAATCAATTTTTCCTACATTATCAGATTCCTGATAATCAAAAGTTGTCCTTAGTATCAATGCATGTGGAGGGCAAGGCCCTTACCTGGTTCAAGGATTTGGGCTATTTGGGGTTGTTGACAAGCTGGGACCAACTCATTGTGGATATCCAGGCTAGGTTCAACACCAATATATATATGGATCCCATGGGTACCTTGTTAAATCTGAAACAGATTTCAACAGTTGCCGAGTATAAAAGTCAGTTTGAAGAAGCAGTTAATAAGGTTAGAGGTCTAAATGAAACTTTCAAATTGAGTTTCTTCTTGAATGGCCTTAAAGATGAAATTAACCTAGGGTGAAGATGTTGTACCCTCATTCTGTGAACACGGCTTATGCATTAGCCAAACATCAAGAAGAGAATTTAGCTATGACTAAAAAAATACTACTAAAAAACCCCAACCCAAATTACAGCAAACCTAAATTCTCTCCTCCACCAACCAGAATGTCTGATCAAACTAAACTAACCCTAACTGTTAAGAGGCTCACTTTTGCTGAATTGGAAAAGAGAAGGAAGAAAAATCTGTGTTATTGTTGTGATGAAAAATGGCAAAAAGGGCATGTGTGTAAAAGCCCAAAATTATTTTTGATGGACTATTTGTTTGAAGGAATAGATCCAGAAGTTGGAGGAGAAGAAGAAAAACAAGGTAAGGAGTGAGAGAGGAGAGCACTTACTTGAAGTTGGAAGAAGAAGTTACCGAAGCGTCTCTTCATGCTCTTTCTGGAGAGACTACTGCCAACTCATTCAGATTAAGGGGAAATATCTCTAGGCACCCTGTCCTGTTACTGATAGACTCGGGAAGTACCCACAACTTCCTAGACCCTCATTTGGTGGAGAGGTTGAATATTCAAATGGCTGCAGAAAGGCAATTCAGGGTAAGGGTAACCAATGTAGATACCATCCTTAGACAAGGCAAGTGCTTGAACTTACCTGTTCAAATGCAGGGCTATGACTTCAGAATAGATTTCATTATTCTTCCATTGGTTGGGTTTGATGACATATTGGGAGTCAATTGGCTTGGGAAGCTGGGACCAATCTTGTGTAACTTCCATGATCTTACTCTGCAAATACAAAAAGATGGACAATCCATATTATTACAAAGAATGAAACATCCCACTACTATCAAACAACTGAGTATTATAAAACAAGAAAATCACATCACAAAGCTGCTACTTACCCATAAATACCAAGCCACACCCCTGCATTCTTGCAAAATTTGTTGAAATCTTATCCTGATGTGTTTGGAGAACCTAAGGGGTTGCCTCCAATTAGAGGGCATGAACATCATATTAATCTGCAACAGGGAACAAACCCAATTTCAGCGAGACCTTATAGGTATCCTTACTTCTAAAAGACTGAGATTGAGAAGCAAATAAATGATTTGTTGGAATTGGGATTTATTAGAGCAAGTCAATCCCCATTTTCTTAACCAGTGTTACTTGTGAAGAAAACTGATGGTTCATGAAAAATGTGTATCGATTATGGGGCCTTAAACAAGGCCACAGTTAATGATAAATATCCCATTCCTGTGGTAGAAGAGTTAATGGATGAGCTAGCAGGAGCCAAAATCTTTACAAAAGTGGATTTGAGATCTAGATACCATTAGATAAGAATGGCACCTGGGGATATTCCTAAAACCGCCTTTCAAACTCATCAAGGCCATTATGAATTCTTGGTAATGTCCTTTGGGCTGACTAATGTCCCTGCTACTTTCCAAAGTCTAATGAATGAGGTTTTCAAACCACATTTAAGAAAATTTATTTTAGTTTTCTTTGATGATATTCTTGTTTTCAGTCCTGAATTGCCTACTCACCTACAACATTTGTCTTTAACTCTGAATCTAATGAGGCAGCACAACCTATTTTCCAAGATTTCTAAGTGCAGGTTTAGATTGGAAGAGGTTGATTATTGGGGGCATCTCATTTCAGGGGGGAAGTTAAAACTGACCCTGCTAAAATAGAAGATATGTTAAAATGGCAAACTCCAACTACACTCAAGGGCCTCAGGGGATTATAAGGGCTTACAGGTTATTACATAATATTTATACAAGGGTATGGGGGAATTGCTAAGCCACTGACTGATCTGTTAAAAAAGAATGCTTTCAAATGGACAACAGAGGCTGCACAGGCTTTCGAAAGACTGAAAAAAACAGTTATTACTCTACCGGTACCGGTTCTCCCTGATTTTCATAAAACTTTCATTATTGAATGTGATGCTTCAGAACTTGGGGTGGGAGCAGTGTTGATGCAAGATAACCAACCTATAGCTTATTTCAACAATGGCCTCCAAGGGAAAATTTTAAACATGCCAACCTATGAGGAGTTATATGCCCTTATTCAAGTTGTTAAGAAGTGGAGACCCTACTTATTTGGCCAAGAATTTGTGATCAAGACTGATCATCAGAGTTTGAAATATTTATTGGAACAGAAGATTGGCACTATAGCTCAGCAGAAGTGGATTACCAAGCTTTTGGGGTATAACTTCAAAATTGTATATAAACAAGGAACCAGTAATAGAGTAGCCAATGCCTTATCAAGGCCAGGAGAAGAAGGAGAGGAAGGTTATTCATTACGGGAGTTGCAGAAAATTGAACCGATTCCTAAATTTTTTGAAGAGCTGAGAGAGGCCTATAAGGAAGACCCTAAGATCAACACACTCATGGTTGCAGTGGAAAAAAAGGCAAGTGGGTTTCAATATTATTCTATTTGGGCATATTATTTTACAAACAAAGAATTGTGATTCCGAAGTGTAATAAGTTAAGGAAGAAGGTATTGGAATATCTACATGATGATCCTACATCTGGACATGGAGGGAGAACCAAGACTTTATAGAAGGCATATAAAGAGTTCTTCTGGTCAGGAATAAAAAAGGCTATTGTTCAATATATAAATTCTTGTCAAGTGTGTCAAACTGCTAAGTTTGAACAAGGTCATCCTATTGGGTTGCTTCAACCACTCCCTATCCCTATACCTCAGGACACTTGGACAGAATTAACTATGGACTTCATCCAAGGGTTACCTAGATCTCTGGGGTATACAGTAGTTTGGGTGATAGACAGATTGTCAAAGTATGTTCATTTCATTCCCTTACACCATCCATACAAAGCTCAAAGTCTAGCTCAACTATTCATGCAACACATCTTTAAATTGCATGATCTACCGAAGGCAATTATTTCAGATAGGGATCGTGTGTTCACTAGTGGGTTTTGGAGCAAATATTCAAGTTAACGAGTACCAAGCTGCAATACTCCATAACTTATCATCCTCAAAGTGATGGACAATCAAAAATTGTGAATAAATGACTGGAGACTTATTTAAGGTGCTTTATATCTAATCATCCTAAGCAATGAGCACGTTGGTTGTATTTAGCAGAATGGTGCTACAATATCTCACATCATTTTGCCATTCAAATGTCACCATACCAAGCTATTTATGGAAAGGATCCTCCTACGGTTGGGCATTATATCCCCAACTACCGAGTGGATCCCATTATCAAGGAATGGACCAGAGAAAGACAAGATCTTATCCATTCGTTGAAGGTAAATTTATTAATGGCACAAAGTAGGATGAAGAAATATGCAGATCAGGAGAGGGAGGAAAGATCCTATGTTGAAGGAGATTGGGTTTACTTGAAATAACCACCATATCGACAACAAACCCTAGCCAGAAGGAAAAATCAGAAACTTTCGAAGAGGTATTATGGACCATTCAAGGTGATTGAGAAAATTGGTGCAGTAGCATATAAGTTACAATTACCAGCAAATAGCACGTTACATCCTGTGTTCCATGTCTCTCAGTTGAAACCAAAAATTAAAAGGACTGAAATTTTGCTAAGTTGTTTGCCTGAGACGAATATAAAAGGGGAAATTTTAGCAATACCTCAGAAGGTGTTGCAATTCTAAAGGAAGAGGAAGAAAGGGCGTGAAATAACTGAAGCCCTAATTCAATGGGAAGGTCAAACTGAGAAGGAAGCAACTTGGGAATCAGTGCATAAATTACAGCAACACTATCCCAACCTTGAGTACAAGGTTGATCTTTATGAGGGAGGGAGTTGTAACGAATCCAGAACTCATCAACATCACCTGTACAAAAATATCAAAGACAAAGGAGAAGTTGGTAGTCAACCTAGTGAAGTGATTGCAAAGGAGAAAGGATTAATTACAAATGAAAGGAGAAGGAAAAAGAACTTATTTGGGGAAGAAGGAGCTACTGGTGAAGGGCTCTAATCGAGCTCAAGCCTTGGGGCTATTGAAAAGAAGGATGATCCATTACACATTCGTAAAATACTAGGCTTGGATGCAGAAGGAATGGTAGCGAATTGTAGAGAGAGGAGAGAGGTTAAAGGCGAAATCTTTCGGGTTTCTGGGAAGAAGATAATGGCAAGTGATAACCCAGATCCGGGTGTTACGAAGTCAACATCGGCTGTCGGGACCAATTTCAGCCCTCAAATTGGAAGTAGTGGATGGTTGGGATGGTTACACATGCCAACTATGATCGGGGTTAACTCAACTAGGGTTACGAGCTTAGTTAACAAGGACGGTAGGGATCAAATGGAGCAATGAGGTGGAAGGCAAATCAAGCTCCACGTGGTATCAACTCAGAATAAATAAGTTACATCAGGGGAAGATTGAGTGTCAATGGAGCACCACTCTGTTCCACTCTACCATCCACATGGTCAATACCAATGGTCCACATCCAGTGATATTAGGGATTAATTGCCAAATCAACATGAGGCTATTGTACTGAATTGAACTGTGAACTATGTAAGTCTTTTTTATTGCTAAGAATTAGGTTAAGTCGCATTTTGTTATCTTCTCTTCCTTCCTTAAGTTGTATTAGGGTTTTTATCTGCAGTTTGTAATTTGAGTTTAGTGAAATATAAATTGAAAATTGCCCCAAAAAAATTCTAATTATTGACTTCATAATTTAACAAGGACAAGTGAATTGTTACATTATTCCCATAGTGATGCATCATAGACTGTGATATACGTTCAAGTGAAATTTACTTGTTCCTACCTTGTGAAGGGATTACGAACTTCTATTCTAAGCATTCAAGTCTGCATCTATATCTTATTACCTGAGGTTCCATCGCAGGGAAATACATGGATTTAAGTTAAGCCATGTCAGAAACCATCTTTGCTGAGAGATGCTAGTCACACTTGAGAGGATGCTATCTACCGCGACTTTTGGTCGCACAACATCTTTAACTTTGATGGTGTGTGGAGTTGACACTTTGAGTGCTGGAAGCTTCACCTCACTTTCACTTGATTTCTCTGCTACATATTTGTTGTGCAAAGCCAAGAATCCAATGGGGAACTACAAAATATTCGTTTGGTTTTATTACCGTGTCCGGAAAATATCAATGCCAATACATCTGAAAGGTATCATGTGACACTGTATTGAGACCGGAACTATTCCGACCAATGATGAACTAAATACTTCAGAGTGACATTTTGAGGTTCATAGCCTTACTCATGCATACACCTGGAAGTGGAGTTATAAGAAATTGGAAGTAAACTAAAGGAAAATGAAGAGTAAATAATTTTTCTTTTGCATTTCTTTTAATTAGCTTTCCTCAAATGGCAAAGTAAGAATTGTACAAGGAAAGGTCGCAATTTGCCTTCTGGTTTTTATAGTTCCAAACATGACCTTACGGATCCCGCAACATAACACTTATAGAACACATAACAAAGAGAGGTACAGACACCTAAGACCATATTACCTAAAGATTCAACAGAATAGATCAATAGCTATTTTAAAGACTAAATAAAGTTAAGTGAGAAGAAACTAGACACATCTTGGACTATACCATATGGTGTCATTTAGAACATTCTTGAAAGTTTATCTTAAGACTACAAATATGAAAGGAAATATCCACTTCATCCAAACGAATATAAAACCTCACATCTACAAACATCAAACATCTTAAAACAATAGCGAGTAATCAAGGACAACTTAATGCTGGGAAAGAATTTATTCCCTAATGATTAATATGACATCATTTATTTTTCTTCTCAAGAATCTTTGGAAGATCAATAGGACCACAAGGCACTGCAAGTGTTCCCTTTGTTCTGAACACAAATTCTTCTTCCGCTTACTCTAATAAATTCAAAAAATTATAACTAATCTAATTCCAAAAAAAACCCCTTTAGTTCACCGTACAAATTGCCTTTCCTTCACATCCTCTGTTAGATTATCAATTCCCAAACTCACATCCTCATCCTCAAAATCATCATTCATGGCACTTAGAATTGATCTTTTTGGCGATGCAATAGAACGAGCATCCTTTACCTCTGAACATTGTTGAAAATTCATAAGACTAACAAGAAGTATGGCAAAATTAAGTCTATGTTAGAAGATATATGTAGAGATGGGGATGATAAATAAATGTTCAGAATCTCCTTATATGTCACTGACTGACTATGTGCGAAACCAACAACCAAAGCAACCAGCCTTGGTTGAAGTTCATTGGCCTTTGTTTGGTAAATTATGAAAATATTCTTCATGAACCTTTCATTTGGAAGTAAAATAATTAATTGGTTCTATCAAACAAGAAATAGGAAAAAGTAAATTATTTTGCACGTGTGATGTACTTTCTACCACTTCAACCTCAGTAAGTGTATTTTTTCACTTCTTGCTAAACACACCTAAGCATGTATTTCCCATATCCCAATAGAGAAAAAATGTTTCTGTCAATTTGAATTGCACAACACGATGGATGTTTTTTGATACCATCCCTAGTGGACCTATTAACAAGATCAAAAACGTGCGTAAACATGACCACTTTGGTTCCATTATTTAGACAGTAACAAACTCAGGATAGGAATTACTAGGGAGCACTTCATACATGGTCATCTAAAATGCAAAAAATATTTACATGCATACTTGTTTCTTGTAGAATCACTTTATCTACAAGGCATTGTTATTTCGTGAAAGATGCCAAAATAATGTATGAGCAATTTACAAACCCTCGTTGCACATTTTATGTGAGAACCAACTTTAACTACAGACACAGAAACAACTTGGAACTCCAGTAAATTTTGAAACAGCTGGGATAAGGTGCTCATGGCCCGGGGGTCGCATTGGAAACTGATATAGATCACAAGATTAGATACGTAGTAAGAATCATATACAAGTAATATGATACTATAAGCATCATACTCAAGACAATATTAGATAAGTAGTAAGATCATATGCAAGTAATATTATACTGTCACCATCATTCTCAAGACAATGAATACTATATTCTATCATACTAAATCTTAATACAATACCATGCGATAACCTCAAGATAATGTATTGGTGTTAATATTTCCAACACTGCATATAAGTAATAAAACCAACACCACAGAGTCTCCATTGAATTCACAGCTCCGCACAACCTTTATGCAACAGACAACTCAAGTGAAAAAGAGGCCAAGCAACCAGCATCATAGTGTCGAACACCCCAGGCTGCTGTTGTGTCACATCATCAAAGTGTAAGACATGGTGCAACCAGAGCTTTGGTAGACGTGATGCATCTCTCAGCAAAGTAAAAGGAAGACCCTTCAACATGGATTTCCATAGTAAAGACGGATCCGGGCATGACTTAACAAAAAAACAGTCCAACATGTTACAACATGTCTTTCTATGTGCCAAAAACTACGGTTAGTAAGATATATGTGCAGACCAAAATCCTAGAATAAAAGTTCAAATCTTTTAATCAATGAATAAACTTCATGAAAGAATAAATTTCACATGAAAGTACATTACAGCCTATTATGCATCATTATCTTTTACAAGGAGCTGGCAAACATAGTTTTTCCAAAAATATGAGAAAGTGGCTCAACGTCATTCTTCCCATACAAAGTATGTGGAGTAGGTATATATATCTGTGCAGCCAGAGTAAAATAAGAGTACAAGACGAAGAGTAACATAAAAGGGGCTGTCTAACACTTCATCATGGAATGAGATTTTGCTTTCCCATGACCAGCTTTGTTAGATGTATTGGAGAATGAAAAAATAAAAAAAGTATTTCAGAAGGTATATATACAAGACTTCTATCTGGGGTTCTACTTTCAAAAGAAGCAATTTCTAAAGCTCATCTCATAAGCCTTAGAATTGTATAATGAAATGGAATAAAATTGAAAGATAATTATTGAAAAAAATACCGTCAGTACTACACTGTAAACCCGATGATTCTAAATTGAATGGCAGGTATGAAGGTGTGGAAAGCCATCCCCAACCGACAAACGGAAGTGAAACTGTGGAATACGGGTGGCAATAGAAAACTGTGGAATAAAATTGACCTCCTAATCGTTTTACCTCAATAGTTTTTAACGTCTTCCAAGAATGAATATCTCTAGACTTTCTTCTCAACTTATGTTATTCTTATACATGTGTGTCCAATTAAAGTCTCTATTAGATAACCTGTTACATTTCAGGCCCCACCCCCAACCTTTTCTGCTCCTCGTTTCCTATATCATTTTCCATTATTTTTGTTTCCAACAGTTACGAGTGAAACAGTGTGAATGATATGAGGTGGCCACCTAGTTGAATTTGAGCAAGTAAATTTACAAGAGAAACTAGCATACCATTTCATTTGTGTAGCAAACTAAGGGTGAAAGTCAAAAGGTTACATCCATAACCATAATTATTACCCATTACTTGATCAATGTGGCATCCCTTGGAATGAAAACTACATATAAGGCCCTATTTTTAACACAACACTGTAGCAGTACTATACAGTAGTATAA
>MKEJ01053639.1:1333-27732 GCA_001753735.1 Embelia ribes | reverse complement strand
CTAACTCCATCCAGCATGAGAGACGAAGGAAAGAGGAAGAAGAAGAGCGAAGAATACTCATACTGCAAAGTATGCAGGATAAACCACGACGAAGGCCGCCGCCACAACTACTTTCCCAGCCACGTGTCATCTCTCTCCTCCTATCTCTCCCGCTTCAAATCCAAGCTGTCCGACGTCCGCTTCTTCCTCGCTAACCCTATCTCTCTCCTCCCCAATCTCTCCCACCGCAACCGCCTCTGGTGCGTCTTCTGCGATCTCGACATTCTCGAACTCGGTAGCTCCTTCGCCTGGTCAGCTCTCTCTCTCTCTCTCTCTCTCGCTAGTGCTTGTTTGGTTGTATCTTATCAGTATAAAATATATATTTTTCGGTAGACTTGAAAATATACGATTCTAACTTTTAATTATAATTATTTTTCGTGTGTAGTGTAGAATAGTTTATGTGAATTGCATAGAAGAGGAGAATTTAGTAATGCTGATTGGTTAGGTTTAGTAAGGAGAATCAAATTATTGTTTCTTGGTGCTCTGTATAGATTGAATAATTGTGCATACTTGACTTTGCTGACCAATTATGATGGGCTTGGTACTGCATACATTGAATAATGAAGCTCAGTGTTATTAAGACGCTTGCCTAGGGTCTCGGGCGAGGCCAAGGCGCCTCATATTGGTCCAGGAGAGCAACGTCAATGCTAGACAAGCACCTTGAGCTAAGGCACTAGCGCCACCTACAATGTACTCTTTTTCTATTTTTTTCGTTTTATGTTTCTATTTATGTTATGGTTATGATGCATCATATTATGATCGCAACTCTCTATTACTTATCAAGGAAAGGATCACTAGTATAAACTATATAAATAAGCTAAGTGTATAAATAAGCTATGTATAATATACCAAGAAGGTACCGCCAATTCCCGTCACCTATAACAAAACTTATGCACAAGAAAAAGTTAAAATTTGAAGAGAATGTACAATTTTGTTTTAAAAATAATAATAATTAGCGCCTTGCTTTACTCGGGCAAGCGTCTTAGCTGGCGCCTAGCGCTTGAGGCGATAGGGGGTCTTGGAGCCTTAAGGGCACCTAGAACTCTTAACAACAAAAGCTCCATATGTTTGCATGTTTAAAGACTTGTGCCAATCTGCCTAAGCCAATCTATTTGTCTTAGTTTTGTTTTTCTGGTTGGTTGCTGAAAAATGTTGGCCCAGAGAATAATTTTACGTACCGGTGGTTTCATAGATTGATGATCATGTGAGTTTGTTGAGGATCATGGAGGGGGGTTTAATCGAAACAATTTCTTTTTAGAAATTTGATTTGTTATGATTTTTGTTGTTTGAATTAATTTTTGTTTTCTATCTCGATCTTTAATTAAATTCGTATTGGGGGAATATATCTTAAGATTTTAGTTATCTTATTTGTTCCCTATTTTTTCTTCTTCGTTTATTATCTCATTGGATGTCGATTCCTTTCATTTTTACTTTGCCTCCCCATGTTGCTCAGATTTGAATTCAATCCATATGCCAACTTTGCCCGTGATTGTTATAATTGTAGTTTTCCTCTATATTTGGATAAGTACTGTTGTAGTTGTACATGAACTGAGGCTCTATTGCTACATAAGATATTAATTGTAGACTATTCTCTAGTTTGTTCATGGTTTATTTTTCGTTGGATGTGATTTTGAGTTAACGTATTTGTTCCTATTTTTGTGGGACTTGAGTAAGTTGCTATTGGACTGAATTTTCACATTAACATGAAGCGGTAGAGCTTTGATGCTGAATTAATTAGTCCGAGGTTTATTTTGTTCTTTTTGCTTGTCCTATAACAAGTGTTCTTGCCATTACTCGTTGCTTGCTTTGCTCTCTTGCAACCTCAATTTGTCTTCGTGGAATAGTGGTAATGCCATAAATCATTTGGCGGGTGCGGATCATTTGAAGAATTTAAAGAGCTTTCTGTGGAATTTCGGTGGCAAGATGGATCAAGTGGACTCCTTTAGGGTTTCAGAAGCAGATCTAGCTAAGGTATCTGTTTTCAGCTCTTAATTCTGCTTTCAACCTTGATTTAGTTATGATTTTCTGGTTGATACTTCTTATGACTTACATTATTCCATTTTTAGCATCCATCGAGGTTTCTTTCTTGGATGCTGATTTTTAAGGTGTATTAAAGTGTGATCTTCTCTTTGAATATAATAGGCAATAATTTTTATTTTATTTTATTATTATTTTTTAATAATAGGCAATAATTTGATCATGTATCTGATTTTATAACTCGCAGTTACTTTCTGATTGGGGATGAATAGACAAATCCTTGTTGTGTTTTGCTTGTTTTTTTGTATTTAATTTCTTATGATGCAATTGATTTCGCTGGTCGATACTGTATTTTGGATTTCTCTATGCATGCAGAGAATATGAACTATAAATGTTGAAATGTATGTCTATTTGTGTCCTGGGAAATTTTTATTTTTTGATGCAGCTTATCATGGTAACTAGATCTGTTCTGTTTGCGGTTGCAGTGGCAGAAGAAGTGCAGAACATTCATTAGCGGCACTGCTAGTGAAGGATCTGGAAGACCTCCAATTGGACCTTCAAATGATATCCACAATGAACTGAACTCTGAATTTGTAGATAATCATGAGAAAAATATTAATCACTTTGTTAGGTCAAGTTTTTCAAATTGTGTTATGCCTTTACAATATCATACCAATGAGAGAAATCAGGTCTGCTATTCAGAACTGTCTGAAGTCACAGGCGTTGGCCCTTCTTATAGTGCTGCTACGTCATATTTGTCTGCAGAAACACGTTGTAAGGCAAATCCATGGGGTTCAAACAACTCCAAAGGTATGCATGTTCTGAAAGCGGAGTATGCTCTATATTTTCTTTCATGTGAAAGATGATCCTGATGTAACTCCTTTTGATTGTATTGCAACTTAGGGTGCATGGATAACCAGCAATCTTTGGTTTGCAATGATAAAAAATGGGCAGGAGATGGCTTCTTCAGTAATAGGGGGGTAAGCTTTCTTATCCTTAATAAAATCTGAATTTTGAATCAGGTAGTTGTGAATAATTTCATTTTCCCATTTCTCACCTCTTTTATACCGTAGCTGGCTAATTTGTAAAGATACGACATTATCATTTTGTATCGTTTTTTGGTTCATCATGTTTTGAGTGACCTAGCAGTTCTAACGTCCTTGAATATATGTTGCCGTCTCATTGGCAAACATTTGTTGTTTACTTAGTCGTACCAGGCTCATCCTGATACAAGAATGGTAGATGGAGGGAGCAGTTCTCAGGGTAAAACTCTTGCATTGTATGGTATTTCCCTTATTTTTTTGTCTCTTTTTGTATTGAAATTGTTAATTGAACATGTAAGTAATCATTTTCTTTTTTCCAGATGTAAAACTCTGTTCTATAAATACATGTATAATTCTTGGTCTTCCTGTGGTAACCTTTCAGGCTTGCAGAATCTTACTCAAATTTCTTACGTGGCTCAAGGGACTGAGGGTAATGTTCATACTGGGGCAACTCCTCCATGGTTTGATTCATCTGAAAAAGGTCTGCTGAACGTTGGAACTAAATTAGAATCAGGATCAAGGAATATTGCTTCTTCTCGTAAAAACTCTGGGAAGATGCAGAAATTGAATCCGAAAAGGGTTGGAGCTGCCTGGGCTGAAAAAAGAAAAATGGAAATGGAGATGGAAAAGAGGGGAGAGATCGTCGCCAATAATTTTGATGATAACTGGCTCCCTAACTTCGGAAGAGTCTGGCAGTCTGGTACCAGAAAGGAATCTAAGAAGGAATTTGATTCAGAAAACAAGTACTCAATGAAGACTGAACCCCAACCAGAGACATTGATAGAGATAAAGCCTTATGTTAGTAAACGGAAGGTGAGCACTGCTTTGTAAGGAATCTTATGTTCGTTAAGGTTTGATGAATCTGACGTTTCTTTATAGTCCCCAATGACCTTCGGCCAATCTTTGTTGAGCACTTTTCTTCAGTATCTCTTGCACTCTTTTGCTACTGCAGTTATTCCAGTTATGTTTCATATGGTTGCTAGATAACTGGAGCATGAATGATCAAAAACCACAATAATGTAGCTTGGTTAACATTTTAACTCGAAGATTTTCTGTGTTACGTGTGACTGATATTGTTCTAATTTCCTATTGCAGCGAACTGACACGAGTAATGATGCATGATGCAAGTGGTGGTAATTGAAGGAATCGATAACCAAGGGCCTCAAATTTGTGTCTCTTTCGGGATTCCAAAGCCACAATTGGTGTTGCAAAGGGAAGCTTGTGATGGATTCTTAAAGTTGTAACTAGAAATGAATTAAAAAAAACTGTAGCAATCATCACTGCAGTCTTTTCTTGCCTTATCTCTATGTTATTTTTCTTTCTCGTTTGTAATGCACATATATGACCATTTGAGAGTTGAGATGCAATAGCATTCATGGAAATGCTCGCTATATTGTCATGTTTGTTGTTTTGTGCCAGATTAGACTTCAGCTGTATCTTATTCATCATTCTGCATCTGTAGTCATTCAAACATGAAGAATATACTCAAATTGTCTCTTTAAACATTATTTAAATGCCATGTGAAGTTGGTCAAAATTCTCTCTGAGGGTTCTTCCCTGTACTATTGTGCTTCTCGTTTTTCAGATGAAAAAATAGGGTACATAGTATGAGCATATGCCACGTCTCTCCACCTCGTGGCTACCGGAGACATATAACTTATTCTTTCAATGATAATGTTGTTTTTTCCAATAAAACAGACTGTTCCATAGCTCTCTCTCTCTCTCTCTCTCTGTTTATTTCGAACAGCTTATGGGCTTGGCCTGAAGTAAATGACGAGATTTTTGTTGGTATGTAATGACAGACGATAAGCCATCAAAAAGGATGCTGCAGTGGTGCCATCGGAGCTAAATCAATCAGGTAAAACCTCAATCTGAAGTTTGATGTCTCCTAGTAAGAATATAGGCTTCTAAAGAAAAGAAAGAATTACACTATTTGAATTGTTTTTGTGGGGCAAAACCTCGTCGAATTTGATCTTCCTGCTATCCTAAAATCCGAGAGCTTCCCTTTAGAAGATACGAAATTCTCCTCACACAGATACTCCCAAGCAAACCATTTCTCAATCATTCGGTCCATATCATGGATCACCACATCTGTCATATTCCCCGCTTCAGCAATCATCCTAGCCATATATATCACTGCCATTCTACCTCGTCCTCCTGGCGTATCCCCTCTCGGTCCATCCACAACCACAACATCCCACTTCCGCTCGTATACTTGTTTCGGTAACTTCGTCAAAGCTAAGGTACAACTCGATTTTTGTAGTGGTCCAGAGTGCAATGTGCAATCAACATCTTCCCTTGCATGCTTAAGTAGCTTGTATGCCTCTCCAGCTTTTGTATGGTACTCAACTTTGTAAATTCTAGTGTTACTGTGCTCTATTTTGATGGTTTTCATCTTCTTGGGATCATCCTCTAGGATCACGGTGTTGCCATCTCTATTGATCGATGAAGAGAGGTCTAGGTACTGTTGTTTGAGCCCGAAAACAAGGAGGTTGCAAGGGGCTTTCACCGAAATTATACGTGATAGAAATCGATATTCTTTTTCGGTCAGAGCGGAGTATTTGGGCTGTGATTCATCTTTCTTGCATGCTGTAGAAGAACATGCTTGAAGGTATGTTGGAAGTAAAGCAGTAGAAATTGGAGAAGAGACCGAAGTGATGACGGAGATTTTGAGTAGTCGAACTATTGAAAGGCCTGAAAGTAAGAAAACCAGAAGTGGGATGAGTTTTCTTTTTGCTATCATTTTATTCTTTTTCCCTAGACAAGCAATGTCGTTTGCAGGCTGGTTGGCTGTTATTCTGGGTGGCTTTTGAATGGAGAGTGTCAATATTGGCTGGCACAGAGGCACCTCAGCCTCAGGAGGCATCTCTCTCTCTCCCTCTCTCTCTCTGTCTCTGTCTGTCTCTCTCCCTGTGTAGGACACAACTGCTAGCATCACATTGTGTTAGGCCTTTTGATTTCATGGGTTTGTTATTTTCTTATGATATCAGAACCTTCTTGAGTGAGGAGGAAGGTATGGTCTTGCTTTTGATTTAAGTATTACCTTTTATTTTGAGTAGTGGTTATTGTCACCTAATTGCTACAGTTGCTGTGTATTTTCTTCAGAAAGATGCATGAAAGGTTGGTGGCCTAAAACATTTACAATCTCCAACAGCATTCACAGTGGTCTTTCTAAAAGGGGTTTATTCCCCCTTTAATTTCTCCAAGAATTTATTGCAGAAATGAATAAATTCACTCATTTGAATGAGTTTGAGATTTATATTCTTGATGGGGTGAAGTTTCTCTAAGAATTTATGATTTATGTTTATTAAGATTTTTGATGTATAAAAATGAATTTTCAGAAAGACTGATGTGATCCATTTTTATTTTGTATGAAAAATGAATTTCTAGAATATGAGATAGAGAAATAAAACGATAAATGTTTCTTAGAGATGAGAGTCTCTTTTCTTTGATCTTTTTCGCTGGTAGGTAAAGATGAGGTAGTGGTTGCTAGGTTGCTTTCTAGGCTACTAATCTAAATGAAATTTGAGATTTAAATTCTCGATGGAGTAAACCTCGTATCATGCATGAACTGACCTTATCATTATTAATTTTTATTATTTTTTAAAAATATTAATTGATCTTGTTAGCCTCAATAAACTAGGTTGCTTATAGAACGTAGCAAACATTGTTCCGTATGGACTCATAATGCTAACACTCAACTCTTTGAAACATTGTTTTAGATCTACTGTTAAATTGTAATGCTAAAAATCAAATTGTATTCGGTGTTTAGATTTAGGGCTATGAATCAATGAAATTTGGCGCTGGATTATGGAAACAATGATACAAATGCAGGTGTGTGAACAAATTATCTGCAGATGCAAGCTATATACAGCGTGGGAATTCCATCTTATGGTTGAACACCTTCACTTCAAATTGTTTGTACTAATGCTCTAGTAAATTGTGGTGGTCCGTATTGCGCTAATTGCAAATTACAAGTTCTGATTAACTACTACATATAACTAGCGAGGAGGTCGACACGAGAAAACAAGCACAGATAGAGCCAACAGAACTGCAGCGTCAGATACACAAGTTTTAGGACTGATATAACTTTTTCGATATTTCAGCAATGTATATATGAAGCAATGGAAGCAACGACTCGGGCTATAATAGGACAATTCCCTCATGCTATTACCATTCGGTCCCCAGAAATTACATCCCCCCTTTTCCCCTGAAATTATTCCAGGCTTGATTCAAGCACCAAGTAGGCAAGGTGTGAGGAACACCCGGGGCCGTTTAATACACGAGACGAGTCTAACACAAAAAAAACAGTTAGCTACGCCACCTATATATTACTAGACTTACAGCATTCAGCTATATATCAAAACTATATCCCAATGCGAAATAGTTCATGAATAAAGTCAATCTCACCTCAAGCTTATGTACTTCGGTCTCATTAGTTTTCTAAGAGATGAGCTAGCACAAGAATTACAGCTCAACTAGAAGACTTCAAAGCCATGTGCGAATGAGGACTTGATCGCAGACTCATTATAACCTGCATTAATAAACTCACTCGTATTTGCCTAATTTCAATATGTATCCTCCGAATTTAGAAAAGCATCTCATTACCATATTTAAAAAAAAAAAAAAAAAAAACTACCTTGGTACTACAATAGAAGAGCATAGAGGCATTTGACACCAAGGAACAAAATAAGTACGAAACCCATCAGTCGCATTATGCAACTACTATAAAAGGAGTACACTCTTTGGTTGTATTCAGGTTCTTTCGGATTAAAACAGAACATAGTGACATAACATGGTCATAACATTACATGACCATTTTGCAAGATAAAATGTGTTTAGTTGTAACGGCTAACAAAGCTCTCTCCGGAGAGCACAAACTCGTCATTCACGCCATGCCTCCACTTGTTGCCGTTCGGATAATCTGAAATAGAGCTGGCAAATAGAAAGCAAAAATAGTAAACCATAATGAATATCAAAATATGTTTTGCAAAACTAAATATCCTTTCCAGCAACAAAAAACCCAAAAATGTAAATCCTAAATTATCACTAGCAAATACTGCTAAAACCCGAACCTATTTCTCAAACATAGTTAACGTAACATACATCGTTTTCTAAACAAAATTAATCTAGCTAGTTGAATTAGAAATGGCATAGGCTTATTCATTTCTCCATGTATCCTTTAGTAGTCTAAATGCTTGCGTGCAACATGTATGCACCACCATAGGACCATCCTCAACAAGAGAACTCTCAAAAATTGCATTAACCTGTGTCCTGTGCGAAGGATCTTCATTGACACATAGTAAGCCTGTAACTAATAATTTTGGCTAATAATTTGTTATGATTTGACCCTAAAAAGTGATGCCGGCCATGTTTCTATCACCAAAACACTTGGCACACAGACTGCACAAGCACGTAACTACGAAGACAAGAGTTAACAGTTTCAACAGAGACGAAACTCACAGGATCCAATGACAACAAATACGAAGAAACCAAGAACAACAGGCCCCACTGGATATGAATTTCCTTTCTTGGCTGTAGTTTCAGGCACTGCACCTCTTCTCTTGATGTTCTTGTCAAATCTCTCCACCTTCCTATCTGCTAGTCGCCTCGAGGTCGTCTAAAAATGTAACCCAAAAACGAAACTCGAGAGATAAATAGTTACAATTGGCCAAAAAAAAAAAAAAAAGAATACTTCCAACGAGATCAAGAAACAACCACAAAATGCTGATAATTTTCGAAAATAATACTAATGTTATGTATCCCGAGAATGTGTACTAAAAATCTAGACGTTGGGTTCCATTGTCACAACACCTATTGCTGGATTCGTAGCAATTTACTTCCAAAAAGACTTACTTTTTGGCTACCACTATGTAATGTCTAAAGAATGTAAGGTAATTTAAATAAGGGAATTGATGTACATACATGTTGACAATCATGTAGCTAAACTGTACAAACATATATGTGATAACCATTACATGTTATACACATTAATCCTGTTTTCAATTAAAAGATCAAAGCACGGGATCTAATGACACGTGTGTTTATCGTGACACAAAAACGTTTCAGCATTTGGTACAAGAAAATGGAAATCGAACGGACTCTCAAAAAATGGTTACAAGATATCCCTCTTTTTTTTTTTCTTTTGCAAGATAATGATAACAAGCGCTCTTATCATACGTTCACTCCATTTGACGCTAAATCACTTAGCAGAATATTAACAACTTCATTTCATTCATAAATCAATTGCTAATCGTCTCAATTATTTGTTCACCTTTGATTATACATTCATCAATTTCACATGCAGATAATTCAATTCACCATTTTACAAATTTGTCAAACATATTCGGGAACAAAATTGAAAATTAAACCCGAAAATGAACGTTTAGAACCAGATCTGTCTTCTCAGCATCGAGCGAGAGTTAATAAAAATAAAAATTGAAGTATGAAAAAATTAACCAATCCCGAAAATAATCGAGTACTTGTACGGAGAAATTTGGAGATAGGACAAGCTCGTGAGAGAGACGGACGGGGAGAGAGAGAGAGAGATTTACCATGGTTGAGGCCGAGATCTGCAGGCGAAAGCGAGAGATAGAGAGAGATTTGGCGACAATGAACAGAGCCTTATTAGTATTTGGTGATTGATAACGATAGGATTTTGGGCTATTTATTTATCCATTTATTGTTGGGTAAATTACACTTTGCCCAAACGAGGTTTCTGATAATTTCAGACACCTCCCTAAGGTTCATGAAAGTACACTGTAACCCATACGTTTTGGCGGACGTTGCAGTTTACCCCAAAGTTTCAGGGGACAAAATGAAAATAATTTTTTTTATAATAAATAACTCAAAAATGAACTAAAATACCCCATAAATAGTATCTTTTCCACAATTTTTTGTTCAAATATTATTGTATACAAATATGAAATATTTTTCCTAAAGTAGCGATCTTTCCTTTAACATGATCTGATATAAAGTTCTAAATTTAAAAAATTAGGAAATTAATTGAGAGCAATATATTCCTTCTACAACAAATCTAACTTAAGCTGCAATCAGGGGCAAAGTGTAATTTCTGAACTCATAGGAGATAATATGATATTGTCAGAAACATCATGGAGCAAAATGTAATATACCATTTTCTATTTTTCGTCAACGGCGACGTGATGGGCGTAAACGCGTCCCGTCTAATACTCCGCGGCTGCCACGTGTCAGTCCAGCTGATTCTTTAAGGTGTGATTACACTTTAACCCCAAGTTTGGGTTTGATTACTTCTCACTCTATATACAAAATAAAAAAAAAAAACAATGCACTTTGCATATTTTTTTAATTCTTTAAAATATAATATTTTAATATAACAAAAAAATAAACTTACACTCATTTTATATTAAAAAATGCAAATTTTATATTTTTGTCACATTCAAATAATGAATTATTATATTTTAAATTTTTTTAGCAAAATGTACGCAATCAGCTGGTACAATTATTCATATAACGAAGGGAGTACGTTTTGAGAATAAATTATTATAAATTGGGAAAATAAATTCCTATAATTTTTTTTAGGTAAAAAAAATATTATTAGTAATTTGTGCTCAATTTATACTAATTCGTCATGAAATAATAGTAATTCATGTACAATGCAATTAAAAAAATTATTGTGTTGAGAGGACTTCCCTCTCTTTACACTCCAATCAATTAACATTACCAATTTACCATAAACATGCTTAATTGCTTGAAATGGGTAACAAGAGGATTATTTTTTGTTGATTTGTAGGTTTTATTGGCCAATTTTCCCCATTAATCTGTTTTTATTTATAGGATATAGCAAGACATGGGAGCCCTCGGCTTAATCAAAACCATCTTTGCTATCCCACTTCATGTTTCATGTGTGGATCAACATAGAAGAGATTGTTCATTTAAATTTACATAGGCAAGTGTTCAAGACAATGGAGAAAATCCTTGTTGAATATAATTTAAGGTTCTAGCTCAGTTGTCTATTTAGTCGAATGATACATATACATATATATATGTGTGTGTGTGTGTGTTATATTATAAATCCACATACACTTAAATACAAATGTCATGCATATAAACTCCAAGAAAGGCTGATCCAAATGGAA
This sequence comes from Embelia ribes, assembly GCA_001753735.1. Lineage (NCBI taxonomy): Eukaryota > Viridiplantae > Streptophyta > Magnoliopsida > Ericales > Primulaceae > Embelia > Embelia ribes. The sequence goes on along the minus strand of MKEJ01053639.1, from coordinate 16,557 downwards.
AATGATCTTCCAACGCCACTCAATGGTGTAATAATGAGATATCGCTTCTGAGCCAGAAAAATAAAATCTATTCAGCAATAACAAATTTTAAGAATAATTTCGTAATTGGGATGCTATATTCAACTTTTTAGTCGAAAAATAATTAATCACTGTTATACCATTTTGAATAGGGGTGAGTATTCGGGTATACCCGACCCGAATTACCAAAAAAAAACAAACGAGATTTCAGAACCCGAATTATCCGAACCCGAAATAGAAACAAGAAATCCGAACCCAAACCGAATCCAAATTAAACTAAAACCCGAACCCTAATTACCCGAATTGAACCCGAATTACCTGAATTTTTTAAGGAAAAAAAAAACGAATCCAAATTTCGAGAAATTCAGATTGGAAATCCGAATTTTATTCAACCCTAATTTTGAATAGTCATGGACGTTAAGCTTCATTGTAAAAGCACACCAAAGTAGGTGTCAGTTGGCGTGAAGACACTTTGAGACAACTAGTAACAAACAACTACTCCTCAATTCAATTATACTACCAACTAACCACTCTTCTACAAATTAATTCATTCTACTCCTCAACCAACTATAACACAAATGTATGGTTCTTTTAATACCAAATATAGTGCTGACAGACACATCAATGCATAACATGAAAGAACCACAATATGAAAACCATTTTGCTAGAGTAATAGTCCAAGAGCATTCACATCATTTTAGCTGAACAAAATAACTAAATTAGCTAAAATAAAACCCATTTTTTATTTTATTTTACTCATTCTCTATTTATCCATGCCATGTATCAGATTAGTAATATTACCTATTGACTAGTATAATTTAAATTATATTTTTGTATTTCTTTACTTATTATTTATATAGATAATAGTTATAACTAAAATCAATGTTGATTATCAAATATTATTCTATGAAAATAATGTATACAAAATAATTTACTTTATATATCAATATACATATCCTTTCGAAGTATATTTTATGAACTTATAGCATACAAAAATATATTTGACAAATTTAAAGTTGTAATTTTTAATAATAAAAAAATAAGAGAAAGGGAGAGAAAATGTTAGTGAAGGAGAAAGGAGAGGGGGAAGAATGAGAAACCATTTAGCAATGCTATAATGATTTGCTAAATTTAGCTATCAAAAAATTAAAGGGTAAAAAAGCTAATACTTAGCTAAAGTGATGTAGGATCTATAACTTTTTTTAAAATCATTTTATTGGCTAAAATAGCTAAAAATAGGGATGGCAAAGGGACGGGGCGGGCACAAATATTGGTTACCCAGTACTCATCCCGTTAGATAAAAAATCAATTTGTGTCTGCCCCAAACATGAACGGGTACCCGCTTAACAGGTTCTTAAAGGATTTCGCATGTATCCGCAAGTATCCATGGGTATTATGAAAAAATAAAAAATAGTTTTTAAATTAAAAAAATTATATTAAAAAACTTAAACAAAATAACACATTAATATATTCCAATATTAAAACAAGATAGCACCTATGAATTAATACATCAAACTTAAAGAACTTAATAAATATTTATGAAACAACACAAACAATGAAAATAATCTAAGAAATGATATAAGGATTGTGAGAGTCTTCCTATACAATGGATTATGCTCTACTAGACAAACAGAATGGTAGGGCCGGGAGCTTTGGAAACGAACGGGGAAGTGAAGGGAGTGTTCTGATAAGGAAGTTGAATAAAATGGAGGTAGGATTGGAAACTTAGGGTTTAGCAATTAGTACACACACATATATATCAAAAGCATTCTAGTAATTTTACTAACAGGTACGGGTACCCATGGGTATGGATATCATAATATCCGCCCCCACCCCATTAATAATCGGGTATTAGAAATACCCATTTTTTTTTACCCGTGGGTACCCATTAAACTACCCACCCTGTGTCGTTGCGGATTTTATCCGCGAGTACAGGTAAAATTGCAATCCCTTGCAGTAGTGGCAAAAAACTATAGAATTAGAATTGAACATTACTGCACGCAATAATATATGGGTTGATATGTCCGAGTGGTTAAGGAGACAGACTTGAAATCTGTTGGGCTTCGCCCGCGCAGGTTCGAACCCTGCTGTCGACGCCTTTTCAATTTTGTCTTATTTTTTTTGAAGAATTTCACAATGACCCCTTCAAAGCAATTTCCTAACACTTTGACCTATTTCTAATTCTTATTTCTTTAATGAAAAGCATGCAAATTTCTAAACCTGCAAAGCCGTGAAATCATGATAATCTAAGGGTCGCGAAAACTAAATCAATCTTTCTCTTATGAACGCATCACCATTGGCATAACTACGTTTAGAAACCGTAACTCATAGTCTTCATGCGAATAAGCAAACAGAACACCGTTATTCATTGGTACAAAACTCGGGCTATAAAGAAAACACGCACAGCGTTTGTGACCAAAAAAAAAATAGACTAATGCACAAATCTCTGACAAGTCCAGTAGCCCAAAGGCTTCTCGACCTATGTTAGCTTCTTGTTAATATGTGATTCTGCCGAATTCGACTGTTTGTCATCAACTCGATAAGAGTATTCCTTACAGAGGCAAAAGAGTATTCCACAGCAAATATATATTCCAAAATAAAGTACAATATAGATTTCCAAAATCAAGTATATTTATTAAATTATGCTGGTGAAAAAAAAAAGACAATTTAGATGATGCATTTTATTCATCATTAATGAATTTTTATGTTGGCAACCGCCAGCAAATACTGAATCACCAGTAGGGAAAATAATTCCCAGTGTATACAAATGTACAAACACAAAAAATGTACCGGTATAACAGCCCCGTTTGATCATTCTCAGTTTCGCTTAATTTTAACACAATTTTGCGACAACCACCAAAAACAGTTTTGTTTTGCTTTCCTTTTTTCTTGTTTTCTCTTTACTTTCCCGAGTACTTGGTTTTCAAGTGTTCCTCCTCAAGAATGCCAACATGCCTAACCCAGCAGCAAGAGCAGCCCCAGCAGCTACAGCGCTGTAAGCAGAGGCCCATGCATCTGATTGAGCATAATCTAGGTTTCCAGACTTTGATCCCCTTCTACGCCCACGTGTTCCCGTGTAATCCAAATGCAATTTTAGTCCCTGTAGAAAAGGAATATAATAAACCGTATTACCTGAAAAGCTGTGAGATGCAATGATTCTCAAAGGAAGAAAAAACAGCACAGCTAACATAGTGGAGCTACTGTGAACAATACGGGTCATGATCTATATACGCAAAACTGTCCTCGTATTGTTCTAATTTACATTTCAAAAACTAGAACAAAAAGGAAGACCCTTGTTACCTTCCAACCAGCTGACCTTGCATGATCTACTCCAGCAACAAGATCACTATCTGATGCTAGGACAACTAAATCACGGTCTTCATCTTCATACTGCACGTGGTGTCATCTAACATGAGTTTGCAAGTTACATTGAGAAATAAAAAGAATATAAGAGTTCAAGAAAGGAAATTTTGAGAAATACCAAAATTTGAGGCAAATTGTTACGGTCAATGTCATCCCCAACCCTCTGAAGAATTGCTGTTATAAGATCCGTCAAACTGTGTGTATCTAAGCTCGGATCCAGTCAGAGAATTATAAATTATTGATATAAAAAAACTGAGTTCCCAAAAAATTGACTGCCTATAAGACAATATATAGCAATGCTATCTAATGTAGAACAAGAGACATACCGCAGTTAAACCTATGCATTCGGCCCTTTTTATCTTGAATCTTGAATGCAAAGCTATTAACCATACCCGACGAATGATGGGTAAGAGATCTTGTTGCCTCGGCACCTTCAGAAGCCATTCTCAAGGAACTATCACTGAAGAAGACCAAAAATATGTGTAAATAAAACTGAAAAATTCAACAACAGAATCGCAGGGAGCAAAATTCAAAACCTTCGTGAGTCATCATCATCATCCACAGGAGTTAATGCCAGAGCAGAATCCCAGAACTTCTGCATCATATTGCTTGCAGCCTCATTACTGACTTCAGCTGTGCTTCCAACCTAATCATATTACTGTATTAGTCTCCACCAATTAAGCAAAAGATATCCAAGTAAGGTTTTGATGATTCCTACCATAAATCAATTCCTCAACAAAAATTTAAGCACAAACATGTGACCAAATTTATCAAATTATACGTTTAAACTTTAAATGTATGTCAAATCCATTGAAAATGCAACGAAAACACCAACAAACTTGTAATTGTACTTGACTTACTGTAGCTACAGCAGCATGAGTGATATGAAGAACGTCAACAACAGCAACAACAATTCCATCTGCATCAAAATAGATTGGTCTTCAACTATAATCAGAAGTACATAAATAAGCATTACTTGTCATGTGAAGATGTTTTCTTCCTTTTCCATAAATGATGGGTTCAAATAAATTACCTTTATCAACAACTGGAAGGTGTAAAAATTTCCCATCATGCATCGTATGCAAAGCATCAACAATAGGTGCATCCACAGATGCACATTCTGGATTTGGGGTCATCACCTACAAATTTCATTGAAAGGTGTAATACAAAGCATTAAGCAAACAGTAGCAAGAAACATTGAGAATTTGACAAAGAAAAGAGAGATTGATACAAAACCTAAACACTTCCCCCAACAACAACTCACCTTCTCTACTAGCGTGGAATCGGGAGGAAGATTTTGCGCTATGACGCGCATCAAGATATCTTTTGACCTGATAAAACATCAGACGGTACCTAACTTTACTATAAAAGAATAATACATATGTTGACTATCAATTTTGGATCAGAATACATAGTTGTAAATTCAGGTCATGGACAAATCACTCACGTTAGAATTCCCTTTGGCTTGTTTTCAACTACTACAACAGCTGAGCTTAGATGACTTTCGAGCATCTTCTTTGTAGCCGTTAAAACAGTGTCCGAAGGTGAGACAGTTACAATCCTGAGGGTGCAGAAATCAATAAAGGTACGGCCTTTTTCGGTCAAAAGTTTTATCAACATAAACATAAACCCCAGATGAAAAAGAGAAGGAAAAAAGTGGGGACAGAACAGAGAAATAATAACACATACTTGGCATTTTCTGAAATAATAGTTGACAGAGAGGGCTTAAACATTTGTTCTCGAAGTGTTTCAATGAAAGTATTGGGACCTGTTTATTCAAAAACAATGAATTATTCTAGGAAAAGAGGTATATGATCCCATTGTATTAGGATCCGTCAAGGAAATATGACAACAAAAAAGAACAACTTCAAGATCATTCAATTCACAAACCAGAAATTGATGTCCCCCATTGCTTTTCAACCCCTTCAACAGCTGCTGCAATGGCCTTTCCCTTTTCAGCTACTCTTTCCATACGTGCAATAGCATCATACAAACACTTTGCTATATCAAGTAATGCAATCACCTCTCCATTCTCCACTACAGGCAAATGCCTGAACTTTCCTGAGGCAAGATATGAACTTCATATTTAGAAGAAAACATTAACTATTGGACAAATAGTACGCTATGATCTTTCCTAGAATACAAACCTTGCACCATTTTTTGCAAGGCTTCAACAGCAAGAGTATCTGAAAGTACAAAAACTGGATTCTTGGTCATAACCTTTGAAACAGGTGTCTCCTCGAGATTTACTTCATTGGCAATAACCCTTCTGGCTATGTCCTTGAAAACGATAAAAGAACCAATGGTAACGCAAAATTAGAGGCTGGAAACAGAGTAGGAAAGTGGTAAATATAGCACGCATCTCCTTTTGCTTATCTGAATGTGAACCTACAACATATAGCCAAACCTTGTCTGTTAGGATTCCACATAGTAATGCGTTTGAGTCAGTCAATAATAAAGCATCTACTCTACGTGCGGCCATTCTTCGACAAGCTTCATAGATACTTGTAGTATCCGGTACTGTCAGGGCCTTGGACAATCTCAATCGCCTTACAGTACGTTCTCCAGTTAATCCCCTGTCCCAATAAAACATGAACATGAAACAGAATAAAAATTCTTTTCTAGTAATTTCTTAGACGTCTATAACATAAAAAGAAAGTTTTCTATGACTATATGTAAAAGTTAAAGAATAGTACTGACATTTTACGATGAATCAGGCAACCAATCTACAACGTAAGTTGTATAAATTGGGCCCATTAGGTGTTAAAGGAACAAATACTTCAGTCTTTCTAGAGCTTTGTTCCCCAGAGACACAACCAAGGCATGCTGGTGGACATCATGATGGTAAGTTTCTACTCAATGTAACAAACAAAATGGTAAATTCCTTACAAAAATCTAGTCCACGCCGTTCAACTATTGAGCACAACGAAAACACCATTTTTGAAATGTACAAATGAAAACAATGGTTACGAAAACGAAGAATGGTTGAGTAATATACATAATCATATTTGCAAAAAGAAGAAAATAAATTAGTCATTTCAGCTCCATTTCTCCAAAAGCTAAAATCCACTATTTCTGAAACATCAAGCAACAAATTTCCACAATTTTTGGGCTGCGGAAAATCAAACACTAAGGTCATTAAAGTGTAAATCATGTTGTGTTGTGGCATTAGACCACAAAACTGAAACAGACATTACAAACAACTCCCAGACAAATTTGTCATGTGAGCTGGAGACAATCAAACCCTAAGGTCATTCCATAAATGGACATAACAAACAACTCCCACATAAATTATTATAAAGGTTGTGGTATTAACCCTCACAAGTCACATGATTTGAGCAACACAAAGAAATAATCCTGCAAAAAAATGCTTAAATTTTGCTTGTCGCACGTGCATTAAAAACATAATCATCGAGGCAGTGGGCCTCTAGCCCACCGTTTCCCTCTCGTACAACTTCTGCACAAAACATCAAATCTTTCATTTCTTTTATTGAGGAATGTTAATTATTCAATTACAGAATTGCTACCAGTGTAACTATTTCAATTCTCTAAATTTTAGACTGTATACCTCAAACTCTAAAATAGAGGCTTGGAAATGGAGACTACACCCCCTAAACTCAAAAAAAAAAAAAAATAGAACTGCAGATGAGTGGCAGACCCCTAGCTTATGAGTATTTTTAATTCATATCGCCTTAGTCAAAGCTAAGATGAGACTTAATCAGTCAAAAACATGGAGTTTTCCACCCTCCATGAAGCCTATTTGTGTAGCCGGATGAGAAATTTGGAGATAATACTTGAGTAGTATGTATCTATATGGATTAACCTAAGGGTTTTCAGGTTCAAGAAAAAGAACGCAAGGTTTGTCTCTTAAAGCATTCCATCTATGGCCTGAAATAATCGTCTGGGCAATGGTATATTCGTTTTCACAAAGCCATTATCTCTGCGGGCTTTAAGATAATCGAACAAGACCATTGCGTGTATGTAAAGAAAGTTGAGAATAAGTTTCTCATTCTTTCCCTATACATAGACGACATTTTAATTGGCCAATAATGAAATGGAGTTGATTGTCACCACTCAAAAGTGGTTGTCCAACATTTTTTATATGAAAGGACATGGGGCAAGCGAATTTTGTACTTGGGATTAAGATCTCAGGAGATCATTCTAAGAAACTTCTTAGTATGTCTCAAGAAACATACATAAGCGTATTCTGGAACGATATCGAATGCATAAGTCTAAACCCCTTGACACTCCAGTTGAGAAGGGCCAAATTTTGAGCATTGAGCAGAGCCCTAAAACTGATGATGAAAGAATGCAAATGGAAAGAGTTCCTTATGCTGGTGCAGTCGGTAGTCCGATGTACGATATGTTGTGTACATGACCCGACATATGCTTTGTTGTTGGCATGGTTAGTGGTTTCCAAAGTAATCCTGGAACTGCAAGGCCCTAAACTCAAAAAATAGAACTGCCGATGAGTGGCAAGCCCCTAGCTCAAGAGGATCATTGTGATAAACAAACCTATTTTTCTGGTGATTTAATAGTGCTTGAATACACTGGTGGAGGTTAGGCGGCTACGTAGAGGCACCAGTGAAAGTGTCCTCACTGCATCTCGCGGGATGGATTTTTTATTTTTTTTAATCAGCATAACTACAAAATTTCATTATCTTCCCAGAAAGTTAAAACTTGAAAGCAATTAAAAAAAACACACACACATCATCCTAAAATTACTAAAAAATAAAGGACAATTTCCAACTAACTAAATACAATCAAATAACACCAAATCAATTCCGATCGAATACGATAGTGAGAGAGAGAGAGAGAGAGATAAATACACGGCGTGAGACGAGGAGATAGATTTTCGGGCCTTGGAAGAGTTGCTCGTCAACGATATGCTCCTTCTAGAAGAACCTCCCCCCTGGCTCGTCATCTTCTTCTACACAAGTCAACAATCGAAAACCCTAGTCTCCTAATTTTGCAATTAACAAGAATTCAATCAAAACACAATTTATGGATGTGTATAATTGCAATATTGTGGATTTTGGAAAATGCCGGGAAAATTAATCAATTTTGCCGGGAAAATCCACCGGCGGGAGAAGTGGAAGGGAGAAAACAGAGAGAGGGAACCCTAGAAATGGGAGGTGCGTAGGATTCGTTGAAAATAAGACTATCTGAAGAACACTAATTGTGATGCGTTCACCAATGAGGATGCGCCACGTATACCACTGGTCTGCGCCCAATATATTTCAGACCAAGTGTATGATTTTTATATATATATTTTTTATGAATTTAATTTTAGAACCGCGTAAAATTGACGACAGGTATGCAAATATTACGACTCCCTTCCTTCCAGGTTATCATTTTTAATTTATTAATTTTTTTATTTAAATGCTGGATAGTATTTAATTGTTAAATTTTTTAGTTTAATTTATTTACTCTTATAACTTAAATAAATTAAAAAAGTTAAATTGTATATAATCAATTTTTTTTAAAATATAAATAAATTAACTTATTTACTTAAACATTACAACCAAATAAACAATTCATATTCAAAATCACGATTTAGGTGTCCATTCATTACGATTGTTCATCGGTTTGGATAATCGAAATCTGAATCAAACCGATTTAATTCGGTTTCAATTTTTTTGTCACAGTTCGGGTTCAAGTTTGGAACCGAAATTTTTTTGGTTTTCGTGACATTTTGGGTTTGGATTCGGGTTTGGGTATACCAAAAAATTTTCAGGTTTAAACATAAAATTCGAAATTATTAAGTATTAAATAAAAAAATATAATTATTTTTAAATTTCGGTTTTTAATGATGGTTCGGGTTCAGTTTATTAACGCTTTTTAATTATGCTTCGGATTCAGTTCGGGTTTCAGGTTCGATCCAGCTTCGTCGGTTCAAGTTCGGTTCGATTTTTAATGAATTTCAGGTTCGGTTCAATTCCAAAAAAAATATTAGTTCAAATTTCGAATTTAACTCGAACCCGACTGAACCAAGCCTAACCTCCATTAATAATACCAAAAATTGGGAAAGGATTCTTTAATACCAGTCGAAAGCTAAAAAAAAGTCTGGTTATAAAAAATTTCAAATATAATTTTATAGTTGCACATAATAAATTAGTTTTGTGATTATAAATTGATTGCTCGTCACTAAACATTGAATGATGTTTTCATACGCTTTTACCAATAAATTTATACTGCGGGTGAAGAGATTTTTTATTTTCTTTTTTGCAAAGGGAGAAAAAAATTATGTTTTTTATACATAACTTGAAGAAATTATTTTTCTTCGAATACAATAGTATAAAGATTTTTCACATTACCAAAAGTAAATGAATAACACTTTTTTTTTAAATGGAAGAAAACACGTGTATTTCATGACACTCGAGACTTCATTTCTAAGTTGAATTGTTTTAAACACGTGATATTTTTTTACATCATAAACAAATTCTTTACCAAAATATGATGTTTCATTAAAATTAAAACCTTATACATTTGTAATTACTGTCAACCATTTCATATTTTCATTTGAAGAATCACAAAAATGCATATACACACGTGGAAACTCGTCCCTAATTCGCTTAAGTCCGTATTAAATTCTTTTAGAAGAGCAAAAGTATTAATACATTCTGAATAATATAGTAACCGAGAGAGACAATAATTTCATTCATATTCTATATCAAGATTAGGAGTTGAATTATTAAGAAAAAATATTAATGAATCGGAGTTTGAATCTAATCGATAAAATATTTCCTTTTCATTGTGAAATCACACCCGATATGAGAGATATCAGTGCATTCTAATAGGTATAGACTTGGATATAGGTATAAATTCAGACATAAAATTGGCAACTGTTAAAAATTTCCAGATTTGGAAGTGACAAGGATTTGGTAATTTTTAATTTTTATAATAAAGTTTATGAGTGATATATTACCTGAAAAATAAAAATTTAAGCTAAAATGAATCACCTTAATGTGTGATTGGGTTGCGTTTACACTGCAAAGGTGGACGAATGGGTGCCAATGAGGCCATAATCCTGTCCGACCACTCAAATTTTTCTCTCATCCCTAAATTATACATACGGACGTATACATATATATATATATATATATGTATATATATGTATATATATATATATATGTATATATATGTGTATGTATGTATGTATGTATGTATGTGTTATACATATTTGATGATTTGATAAATATACATAGACGAGTTAAACTCTCGAATAAATTGTCGGCTCATTTAACAAACGAGTTATAAAATCAAATTCTTGGTTTTTTTTTATCAAACGAACTTAATATTTAACTATCCGTTATCGAAAAGCTCTTAAAAGGCTTTGTTCATTTATATATCTGTCCTCAACTGGTCAAGCCGATGTTTTTGACAAATGGGCTAATAGTCTTTCCGAACTAGCTATATAGACGGGATAGTGAATGAGGAGTTATTTGGGCTGTAACCCCAAAAGGTCTATTGACAAAGCTCTATACTAAGCCCATTACATGTGTCCGTTAGCCCAACAGTAACTGCCGTGAATGGTGATATATAGGCATGAAATAATGAAATGTGCCATAAAATGGGAAAACGCTTAAGTAAAAAAAAAAAATTGTATTATTGAATAAATCTAATAATACCACTCAACAACTACACTGTAAATCATAAAATAAATAAATACATAGCGGTAAACCATTACCATTTTCCCAATTTTTGAGCCAAATTGATTGATAAAATATATGGTTAACACTAACTCTTGTACTAATACAATATAAATTTTCTGGTTGAGAGGTCGGCGAATTGGCCCAAAAGTAGCCAATTTTTTAGTCAATTTAATCAAAATAAAATATTTTTTTCTGGTACGGAGATTGTCTCAGATAAAATGGTTCCTATAAACATTGGTTATAACACATACATGCCAAATGAAATAATTTTTCGATATTTCTGTTGGCCTTTTTGAGGACAAATTGATAGGAATCTCTGATTTCTTCTGGGCTTAATATAACATTGAGGGGATAAAACAAGAGAAACTAACAATAAGTTGTAAGAAGAGGGGGCTCCATTTATAAATAATTTAGACCAGCCCAAACTATTTTGTAAATGAGCTTTAAATTTTGGGCCAATTATTAATTGGGCAATTATCAAACCTACCCCTACGGTTTGGCCTTTTGTCAATTTAGTCCCAATGGTTCGAGTTTTATTAATTTCACCAGCAGGTTTCAATATTCCATCATTAAGGTCCTTTTGCCTCAAATTTGGACCATCTTACCCCTGTATTAGAGAACATCTTGAAATAAATAAAAAGAAATATGAGAAAAAGTGAAAAAACTTATACAAGAACAAAATTTAAATTCCACTATGTATATATACACACATATGTACATACATATTTAATACACATATTAATATTTAAAAAATAATATAATATCAATAAATAGTATAATATTAGATTACAATTAATCAAGAAATAGTATTATACATGGAAAATGAATAAATTTCCAGAAGTATATTTTTTTGTTAAACGATGTGCCATCATTCTTTTGGCCCTTTTTAATAAATCTTTCTATTTACAAAAAGGATAAAAAAAAGTCGTAACGAATTTTGTTTGACACTTTTGTTCGTAATCTTTCTATTGAGATATTTTTAAGTAATTTTCATTGATGAAAACTATTTTTATAAGAAATAAAATTAGATAACTTCATTAAGTAATATTTTAACTAAGATATAATGGATGGATAAATATTAATAGTGAGCTAAAATACAATAAACTTAAACTAAACTTAAATGAATTATTTGCAAATTTTAAAAAATTTAACTTGTACTTTAAAAAATGATATTTTACTAATTAAATTACTCATTGTGTAGTACAATTTATTAAATAAATATAAATGTCTTAATATAGCTTATCCTTGGAATAAAGTTGAAAAATGACAAAAGGTCATTATTGATAGAATTTTAAAACCTGGGGGTGAAAGTGAGACAAATTAAAACTTTGGAACTAAATTAAAAAAAATAAAACTTTGGATGTAGTTTTGATAATTGCCCTAATTAATATATAGAGTACTATTTTAGGTCTCATAGATTGTACACAAAGCACTTTTACTTTCTCGTTACTAAGTTATTATTTGCAGTTGCGAAAAGTAGGAAACAAAATAACTGTGACACTGAATTACATACACAGATAAGTGTGACCCTACTTAAAAAGCTTTAAACTTTTCAATCTTACCAACTTTCAATAAATTATTTGAAACTTTATGATTGCATCAAAGACTTATATTCATCATCGTGTTAAAATCTTATCACCAATGTCCTTTTTCCAAATCCGAAATTAAAATTGGCTTATTCTAATTTTCGACCAATACCGAGCTAATGGAATGAGGTTTATCATTAATAGGATAGTTTAATTAAAAAAATCTAATAATGCTCACAATGTCAGCTCAGTCATTTCAAAAATCCAATCCCTTCTCATTTTCGTGAACTAGACCATTCACAGCAGTTTTAAATTTTGAAGGAACATTTTTTCAAAAAATACTGCATTAAAAATTTTTTCATTCCATAAATTAAATTTAAACGAGAGAATTCTTGTACTGAGTTTCGAGGGAAAAAATACAATTATCACTTTTTATAATTAAAAAAAATTAATTTTCTCCTTTTAAATCATTTTCCTTTTCCACTAGTGTGGGTTCGCTCACTCATCCAGGTGTGCATAAATATATACACAACATTTTTTGCTCATGTTTTCTAGGTTCTTGTTAACAAATATTAATCTAGTGTAATATTAAAATAGGTATTAGATAAAGGAAAGAAAACAAAAATTAAAATTTCAAAAATATCATCGTGAGACAAGGGGAAATTTTTAAGGGTTTGGTTGGTTATAATTTTAAGCAAATAAACCAACTTAATTTTTATTGAGAAAATATATTGAATACTTTCAACTTAAAATTCTCAGCTTATTTAGATAAAAATAGTAAATAAACCTAACTTAAAAGCCTATGCTTACACATCGTAGCATTGATTTTCCAGTCGGAAACTCATTTTCAGTACAAAGGTGAAATGCCGAAATTTTTTAAGGAAAATATGTAGGAAATACCTAAAAAAAGTATAGAAAACTCATCGGAAACACATAAAAAACGTATCGAAAACTCAAATGATACATATAGAAAACGTAGGAAAAACGATTTTGAAATATTATGGATACTAGTAGAAAATTTATAGTAAATTTGACGAATACATATTTACATAAAATTAAATAAAAATTAATAAAAATATATTAAAATATAATATTTATAGTATTTTTATGTTAAAAAATTTTTTTTATGTATAATCTTTTAAATTATAAGTAACATGTTTATAAAAAATTCTAAATTAAATAATCTCATACTTTTTTTCTACGTTTTCCATACGTTTTATAATCATATGCAAGAAATTTTATAATCGTATCCCCTTTTTTCCATGTTTTTCTATATTTTTATATTGCATTTTCCACTTTCGTTTTCCCTATTTTTCCAGCTTTGGCTTCTGCATTTGACAACCATGGCTTGGATTATTAATAGGACATGGTTATTTTATTATTAAAATAAATGTCAAAATCAAATTTATTTTATCATTTTGTTAATGACTAGAATTTAATATAAGATTAATTCTTCACAAAAAAATAACAAGTTCACAGTAAAACTAAATTCTACTTTACAAAAAATAAATCCAATTCCATTAAATAAATAAAAGAGATAATATCAAAATCTATCATTTTTTTTCCATTCATCAACTTTTCTTTTCATAATGTTTATTAGTTAAAATTATCACTTTGCGCATCCATATGATTTTCATAATGTTTATTACTTAAAATTATCACTTTGAGTATCCATATCATATAATTTATTAGTGTTATTCACTTCATATGTTTAAATCATCAAAATAAAAAAATTAAATAAGAATACATAATTGAAAAAAAGAGAGTAAAGAGTATTAAAGTTGTATTATTGTTTGCTACAGGTTGCACGGATTCAATTATCCCTATATGATATGCATCATGACGAGGTATCTATGAGTATATAAAATTTATTTCAATACAATATCTTGGAATTATCTTAATTTTATCTGATTTGTTAACTTCACATTGATAAGAATTAGCATAAAACTAAAAATAATTGTGACCATTAGCAATATAAAACAAGACTATAACCACATGTAGTTGTCTAACATTAAATATTAATAAATAATTTTGTTTAGGTCGATTTAGATCCAAGTGTATATCCGATTGGTTTAGTCCTATTATTTAGAATTAGCAACATGCCAATCCGAAACTTGGACCATAATTTATGGATGAGATCGGTTCGGTGTCGATTCAATAACAAGCCAATTAATATTAGTTTTTTTTAGTCCAATCTATGTCCATATCCAAATTGATTTTTAATTTCTCAGTTATTTTGTACAACCCTATATTTGTCACAACCTTAATTTCTAAATATTTTAAGGATGTAATTTCACTTGTCACCATTTAGCTCCTAAATGTGGGAAACCCAAGTGCAAATATTATTGTCGAGCAATACGCAGTCAAAAAATCAACCTCGATAAGATCATTTTCGTATTTTGTGTAAACATAGCGAGATAACATAAACAACAAATAGAATAAAATAACAAAAAATACAAAATAACACAACGGTATAATGTGGAAAAGCCCTCTTGAAACTAAAAGTAAAAAATCTCAAGGATACATACTTACCAAATTAATCAATTAACCAATAGAGAGAATACAAATCTAATCACATCGTGTATAGACGATGGATATAATCTCAAATGGATATACGAGTAAAACCATAAAATAAAGTAATAGAAAATTCCCAAACAAAAAT